>WEIU01004190.1:973218-990665 GCA_013389925.1 Aegithalos caudatus
TTTTTTTTTTTTTTTTTAATTTGAGGGGACTTTTCAGCCCTGAATCTCAGTCCTGATTTCACTCCACAAACTGGCAAGATGCTCAGAACAAAAACTACTTAGATGTTGAGACAGACTTCCCAAACTTGGCATTTTATTAATCTGTCAGATCCGCTGACACTCCAAATTGCACGGATATTTCCAGCTCTAGCAGGAGAGAGGCACTGTGAGGAGGAAGCTGGATATTTCAAACCCATGGAGTGATTTCATGTGGTTGTTGCAGTGGCAGCTGATGCAAATCAACACTTTTGGGAAAAGAGATTTGCCTTGGAAGTCTGTCTGTGAGTGCAGAGGGAAAAGGGATTCCTACAGAGCAGAACCAGACCCACTTTAGCCCATTATTACATCAATTATTGAGTGTCAGCCATCACTAATAGCCAGAGCAAAGGAAAAACACGTGTAGTCCTGCCTGAAGACATAACATCCATGGAAAAGAGGTGGAAGGGTGAAATGAGTGCTGCTGGAACACAGGCAGCCTTCAGCATTCTGGGAAAAGCCTCATGCTGGGGGCCAGGAGAAGAAGGAAAAGGCTGCTGGAGCTGCAAGAGGCACGAGAGGCAAATGAGGGACAGCCCTGGGTTCAGCTGATGTGCAGACAGACAAATTGTTGGGGATACAGGGGACAAGCTCATATTTCAACATAGGAGTTGAGCTCTACATGGTTCTGCATCCCCTAAAACCTTGAAATTACCTTCATCCCCCTCACGTGGTGCCATTAATAAGAAATTCTGCAGCAAGAGCCAAGGCCATGATAAACTATAGATCTATAAAAACTGGCAACACTTCACTCACTCCAGTGTGGAGAACTGAAAGGATAAATAGAAAAATGTAATTTATCTATTGTACCCATGAATGCTTTTTTTAGAACGAGGCCTTAATTTCTATCTTTCCTCTCCCAATAGTGTTTAAGAGACTCGCTGTAACAGAAAATTTGTTACCAGCAAGAGATTTTTTAATCAATGTTTTCCCTGCTGAAGGACACAACAATGGTAAATCAAAGGATAACTTTCCCAAAATTATAATAAGGCTTTCTAATTTCCAGTGGTTTTCCCTTTTCTTTTGGTAAAATCAAAAGGTGTGGTTGCTATGGCAAGAACAGGTCAGAGGCTCTTCACACGCAACCTGAATGACAAAAAGAATCTGATGTAAGAGTGAAATTAAAGGTTCTTGTAACATCAGGAATCCTGGGACATCTTTTCACAACAAAAGTGTGGTTTAAAAGAGGAGGTGTGTCCAATTACATGAACAAAACTGCAAAGCAAAATTGGGTGAGCACCAAGCAACTGGGTAACAGGAAAACGTGGAGAGGCAGGTGCCAGTCAGGATCCTGTATTTTAATGCCTTTAAAGCATTATACTGAAAATCAGTGAGACTCTGCCAGAAAATTACATGTATCAAATATTTTACAATATTAGATAAAATTAATAGACTTAAGCACAGAATGCTTTGTCCCTGGCAAATTTAACCCTATCTATTGTAAGTGATATTAATATAGCATCCTAATCTCAAGCAGATTCATTACTCAGTATACCATAAAAATAATTTTAATCAAGAGAATGTAGAATTTGATCCTTCCAAATTACAGCTCCCTCCATGCTCCAACAAGAAATGAAGGTATTTTTTCTCAATGAATTAGGGTGACTACTATTTCCAAATTCCTTTTGATATTTAAATGCCCAGGAGTGAATTATTCCAACCAGCCTTATTTGCAAAATGCCAAGGAAATTTAAAGCCAAATTCAGGCCAATGTCTTTACAGCTGTTACAGGATGTACCTAAAATGTCTTTGTAATATCTAAATCAATTTTTAGTGCTTGGATAAACTGCGTTCTTCTTTATTGGGAAAATAAATAATCACACGGACTGGGAATGAGAGACCATGTTCTGGGAAAAAAGAACATTTCTGCAACCAGCAGGGGAAAAAAAAAAAAAAATCAACAGGATGACAGTAAAGTATAAAGTGGAAATCCATTGAAAACAAAAAATTAAAATTAACAGCTGAACCAGCCTGTGCTGATGTAAGAACTCTGGGTTTGTGTCCTGAGGTAAAATTGTCTAGATTTTCTTCTTTGAAATACAGGACATTTTTAATTTGTAATTGGCAGAAGCCTAACATTTTTCTCCCAGAAATAATTAACATTGTAATTTAGGCTTTTCCCTTGCTGAACTGTCTGATGTAAATTTTCAGAATTCTTTGTCTTTGGCAAGAGAGATTCCAAATGACAGACAATCTATGCAGGAGTACTTATTGGAGGCTGTGGTGTCTCATCCCTGGATGTGTCAAAAGCCAGGGATTAGGACTGGATGACCTTTAAGGTCCACCCCAAGCCCTAAAAACATCCTATGATTCCATGATTCTTTGATGAAAACAAACTTTACATACAACATAAATGAAGGTCAGCACGAGTTACAACCTAATCTGTTAAAGACAGAGATTTTTCTGACTCTGCTTCTCTGCCCCTCCTGGCCCCTGACAGCAATCCCTCCCTCCCTCCCTCCCTGGGAGGGATGCAGAGCAGGATCTGGCTGTTCTGCCTTATGGGCAGCCTGGTTCTGGCTGCCAAGGACCTCATCAAGAGAGGCTGACAGAAGCTGAGGTCAGAGCAGCAGGAGTGGAGAGGAGCTCAGTGCCCAGCTCAGGCTGCTGCCAGCACAGGGAGGATCCCAGCACGCATCCCAGTGACTGCCCCAGCTGCCTGGAGACATTCCTGTGCACTCCAACAGCCTGGAAGGGAAGCAGTTAATGATTCTGGCTAATGTCTGCAGTTAATGATTCTGGCTAATTGACCTGAGCAGTCAGACTGGACCGTGGCCCTACAGACATTTCTTGGGCTGGAGAAGGAAATGCAGCAGTTCTTTCCCAGCTTGAGTTATGGGAGGTCACCAAATGAGGGAAGTAATGCAGCGATCCTGACTTAAAACACCTCTTCACCTTGTCTCACCTCTGCTTTCTCAGGAAAGAAACAGTGCAGGAAAAGAACCTCAGGGTGAGAAGATGACTGGGGCTACCAACAGAGCAACCACTTTCTACGTCAAACCTACAAATACAATAAGCTGCACGTAATCCTCTCAATCTGAGGAGCTGTGGCTCAGTTGAAATAGAACTGAGTGAGCTGTGCTGTTCAACATTTGGCCCTCTGTGGGAGCTTTTTCTCCTTGCCATACAGGATCTTCTATGAAGGTCACCTTTCCCCCTGTTATTTAGTTGTCTGTGAAATAGTTTTGAGAAAGTGAGGGAGAGATGAAAACTGTGTGAGAAATCAATCTGCATTGATTGGAGTTTTGGTCAGAAATCAAACATTGCAAAAAATCCCCCCGCTGATCCCCAGCTCTGTTGAGGAAGGGGCAATCAGAGTCAAGTTTGCTCTCCTCCTCAATGATGCCCCAACTTGAAATCAGGGGAATTCAGGGAGAATTAATGGAGAAGGGATCCCAAGCCAACCTAGATACAGAGTCTGTAGTGTTGTGTGGCACCACAGCAGTGCACTCACAGCTCCTCTCTGACTCACGGTGCTCCCTGTCCCCTGAATATTCCAGGCCAGTTGCTGACTACTCAAGAAAGGATGTGTTAAAGTAGGCAAGCACGATGACAGTGGGGATTTATGGATGCTTTTACATCCTGACCCCCTCCCACAGCCTCTGACAGCAAAGGGAACTCTCCTGCTGGAGCGGGAGCAAGTCCAGATCTTTGTGACATTTTGATAGCACCACTCTGTCCTGCTCTTCAGGCACAAGCAGCTTGAAGGAATGAGTTAGGACAGGACCTGTGATGAGCCATAGTTCACCCTGTTAAGGACTGAAACCAACCCATTCAAGTCAGGAGACAGAAAGGAAGCGAAACAGACCGGTGAACCTGGGTAAGATTAATATTCCATTTCACATTCATTTCATCCTTCATGTGAAAGAGCAGCTGAACAATACCACCTTGCAAACCTCTTAAGTTCAATTTTGCTGCTACACTTACCCACACAAGGTACATAATGCACTTGAAGAAACAGAACAGCCTTTCTGAGGCTCTTCCCTTCTCAGTATTTTGTTTACTAATCTAACAAGTGCAGGAGCCCGGGAGACCAACTTTCCTCCTGCCCACCAGCTCTGTCTGTTGGCAATATCTTCGAGCACAGCAGGGGTTTAATAATCTTTCCTTCTCAAAATGACTTACAAGTGGATTTCACAAGAAATGAAAATGTTAGTGATATATTTGGATTGCCCTGCTGGCTGAGATCACGCTGAAATAAAAGCAGAGTCACTGAGGTCAATATTTCTGATGCACAGAGCTACTGACTTCCTGCCCAGAGCAGATGCTTGAGCTGCTGCTCCTGAGTTACTCCTGCTCCTCTGACCCTGAGGAATGGAGCTGAAAGCTGCATCTGAGTTTACCAAAACCCTTCTGTGATGTGCACACTGTGCCTGCACCAGAGGCATCTCGGAGGGCCCATGGAAAAGTCTGCTGGGGCATATTTGAGATACTGAAATAACTCCCTGTTTTTGCAGACACTGGGCACCAGGAAAGGCTGAGAGACTTGGGGGAGGGCAGCCTGGAAAAAGGAAGGATCTGGGGAAACCATGAAAAACAAAGCTGTGAGCAGGGTGAGACTTCAAAAGCTCTCAAAGTATTTGAATCAAGTGGGGTTTTTTCTTTCTAAGTCAGTGAAGGACAGTTCATATGCATTTTAGATATGTTTTAATATAACCCAGATTCTGAAAACAATTCTGATTGTTTAGTTTTCAAGTGACCAGAGACTGTCTCCACCTGGAACTCAGACCTGTTACCTCCCTAAAAACTTTATAGCTTTATCTTCGTGGCCAAGAAAACTGCTAATTTGCTCACAAAGAATTCTTTGAGCATTGCACTCTCTGAGTTTTGCTATCATGGAGACCACTTAATTTCCAGTGCAAGAACTCAATTTGGGAACACAAAAGCTGATTCAAATTCATTCTACAGATATTTTATACATTTGTGTGCATTCGGATCGTGGCAGATTTATTGCTATGGACTTTTAGATACAGAAGGAAGAAAGAAACAAAATACATAAAACCAAAATATTAGAAGTGTTTCAGTGTGGAATCGAACTAGCTCTCCCTCATTTATGTGAAAACATAAGATTAGGGCAGTTCTAGTACAAATAAAGATATCAGATTTATTTTTGCAAGCAGCCATGGCTCTTCTCTCATGAGTGGCAGACACACAAATGATGTCAGTGTGTATGACTAACAACTAAAAATACAGCAGGTATTTTTGTACAGGCTACGTAATATCCTATTAATACAAGACCATTTTGTTTAGTTTACATTTTCTTTGAACCTTGCCCATTCACAGATTTCTCTCAGCAATTTCCTTGTATCACACACTGTGAACTATTGTCACTCATGCACTTCTACCAGTTTTAGAACGAAAAGAAAAAAAACACCAAAAAAACCCTGCTCCAGCTCCATCTGATGAAAAGACTTTTCATCAAGAGTTTAGGAATTCATCCCTCTCCATGACCCTTCTAATTCTGCCAAGTTAAAAAAGAAAATCCATAAAAACATTTCCCAAGTAATCCCTTTCTCTAATATGTTGTTCTGGGTTTTTATCCCTGCAATAAATGCCTTGCTACATCTTTGCTGTGATTAGTCTCATGGGATGTACTCGTGATGAGCATCTCCCCGGGGCCAGGCTGAGCACAGGGCACAATCCCACAGCCAATGCCAGGCCTCAGAGCAATCCCAGAGCCAGGACTTGGGCATCAGTGTCTTACACAGAACAGTGCAGTCACCAAGCTGGCAGAGGAGAGGGGCCAAGACAAAGCTTTTCCATTTCCCAGTAGGCTAAGATGTTTCCAAAGTGAAGGAAACACTGAATTCCATGGGGTTTAATATTCTCCCATTTCCTCCAAGCACGTCACAGAGCAAGCTGCTAAACCCCAAACAGGCTGACTGGGCCATGGTCTTGCTAAATCTATAAAAGACAAAAAATACATCCAGTACCAAGAATTCCTGCTCAGAAAGAGGGAAAAAAATCAGGATCTCCTTGTAGTCAGCAGTTCTGGCACTCCCACAGCACTGAGGACACTGAGTTCTACTGCTCGTGCTTTTCAAGGATGGAGAGGGAACCCATCCTGCTCACATGGAGTAATTTTATTTTTTTTTAACATCACATTTAATCCTGGAATAGTTTAGATTGGAAGGGACCTTCAAGATCATCTTGTTCCAACCTTCTCCCAGTGAAAGGGACACCTTCCACTGTCCCAGATTGCTCCAAGCTCCCTCCAGCCTTGGACACTTCTAGAGATGGGGCAGCCTCAGCTTCTCTAGGCCACTAGTGCCAGGGTTTCATCCCCTCCCAGAGAAGAATTTCTTCCTCAAATCTAGTCCAAATCTACCATCTTTCAGTTCCAAGCCATTGCTCCCTGTCCTATCACTACACTTACTCCCTAGCAATAATTACATTTTGACTGCAACAGGGACGGGAATCCAGATTTAATTGGATTTTTGGCACAAAAAGTTCGAGCAGCTTCTTCAATGCTGTTACACAACAGAGACCTCTTTAAAGCACCACTGTCTTTCCCCCTGCACTCTTTGTTCTCTCCATGACCTTGACGTGTTCATTCTGACATATTTTTTTGCTGCAGCTGAGGAACCATTGACATGGTAACACGAAATAGGATTTGATCTTGTTCTGGAAGTTTTCCCTTTGATTAACTCGGGGAGCTTGTCACACACTGTTCCATGCAAACAGCTTTAAATTACATTTCACAAGGTTTCATCCTTGGGAGTAACACTGACAATCCCTATGTACATTTGTTCTTTTCCCAAACCCTCTCCAAAAGCAAGCTGGCACGTATAGAAACCTCGCCAGACTTTGCTGCAGCAAAGTTCTCTAAAATGCCTTAAAAAACAAATGGAACTGGGAAAACTCTGCCAGGTTTCAATTCAACATAGAAATCAGATTCTTGAAGCTGAAAAAAAAAAAAAATCCCTGCAGGAATGGGTTGCTGTGGGATGGGCACATCCCTCTTTTAAATGACAGTAATTATTAAGGTGTTATTTTCCATAAACTTACATTTTCCCCACAAAGAAAAAACCCCAGCCCAGCCATAATTCCATTTTTTTTTTTATTTCAGCATTTAGAGTGTCTCATTGGTCTCACATTTAGACTACACCATTATATGAAAATATGAAAAGTTGACTAATTCCTTCCTGCAATGTTTTCCAGTGACTGTCATAACAACTCAGAACCAAGGGCTCCTGAATTAATTTTTCAGCACTATTAAGCACTTTACTGAAATTGAAATCCTTTATTTGGGGATTATTTTTGCATGTAATAGTCTCAAAACCTAATGTAAACCACCTGCCAGATAGTGAATGCCTCTAAAATATTCAGCATTCCAGGCAACCTGTTGCAGTGCTTCCTCTTCTGCCAGGAAACACAATTTCTGTCTTGTCTTTTCCCAGAACTGCCCCTAGCTGTCTTATTCTGGTTAGAAGAACCTGCATTGTTGATATTCCATCCTCTACATAAACAGAATATTCCTGCATCCTTAAATCCAACAGGGCAATTGGACATCTCTGTGTCCAACACCTGCCACAGAACAGCCACTCATTCCTTGTCCATTGCCACGTTTCTGTGAGTGGAGAAAGTTATTTAGTACCCAAAATTTCATCCTAGTTCTTGTTCACAATGAGATCATAATCGCTGCTTCCTACCTGATCAGGGAACAACCTTGAGAACTGCAAAATTATCTTTTCAGCCCTACAGACTCCAAGTTTAACCTTCTCCCTTTGTCCTTGCATTTAAAATTAACTTTCCATGTTTTACCTTTAAGTGCAGCACCCTTCAGATTTCTGTCCTACACCTTCTGAGGGCTGAAGTTAACAAAAATTATTAAACCCACAAACGCTTCAGAATCGGTACATCCAAAATTAAAAATGCAAAAATACCATCTAATGGCTCCCTATTTTTTTTTCCAGCTACTGTTTGCAGGCTCAAGGGAGGAGGAATTTGAAATCTTCCTTTGTGATGTAAGTCATTCCCTTCACAAGAAAATTTGCAGCTGCTTAACACTTTTATTTAGGACACTGAATTTATTCCCTTTTGTTTGATTTCCATAACTGTTGTTTGATTTGTATGGGTCCAACACAAAGTCCCTTTTATTCTGTTTTACCTGGATGTGCAAAAACCACAACCTCACACCTCAATCTGGGAATGCCAGTCCTGTACACCCCCATCTCCCATTTTTTCAGCTGGGTGTATTTACTGCCTTTGAAGCAATTACAAAGTTTGGCCTTGATTTAAACCTGGTCTTAGCAGGGAAGTGCAGCAGTGAACAGAAATTTCACATGCACCATCACACTTCCTCCAAAATGATATTTACAGGACGGTCTCTCTACCTGCTTATCCCAAATCCCATGAGGGGGACATTTTGTACCTAACCAGGTAAATGTTCCTTGGGGAAAGGGCCTGAAGCAGAGCTGACCCTACCCCTGTTCCCTACCTGAGCTGTTTAGATAGCTGACATGTTTACAACCCCTTAAAGCCCTGGAGAGGTGCCTCTGGAATGGCAAATTCCGTGCCCTGGGTAAGAGACAATGGTGCTATTACTGCACAGAGCTGTGAGTTGTGGCAGCACTTTGAAGTCAGTTGGAGTTAAAGTGGCAGCTAAATATGCATTGGTTACAAAACAGAGCCAGGAGCAAAATACCCTGCAAAGAAACAAATGCATACAAGCACTTGCACCATACAGATTATTTCCAGCCCTGTAAAAGAGAATTTTAACATAAAATTCCCACCTGGCAGGAGAAAAGGTTTATCCCAAAAAAATTAGGAATTAGGTGCTCACCTTTGACTCTGTCTCCCTTGTGCAGGTGAATTTCCCCTTCCCCTTGAGGTTGATATGGCTTTACAACGATAAAAAGTCTCCCAGGGACAGCACTGTAGAGCTTCCTTTTGGGACCCTGATAATCCAAGGCAGACAGAGAATCCTTGTTGGCACTGGGGCTGTAAACGGCACTGGAAATTGAAATGAAAAATCATTACCAGCTTATTCAAAAGGGGAAACTTAATCATGTACCATCACATTAGCAGGATTAAATTAAGCAGTGAATAACAAAACTGTCTCCCAGTAAGACATCTAATCCTGCAGAAAAAAACCACCAAACAGGAGTTTTTAGGGGTTGAAATCTTTCAATATGAAACGTGATCGATATTCACCTGACCATAATGGCCTAGAACAGAAAACACACATTAAAGCTTTTAGTTTTTCCGCAAATTAAATTTGCACGTTCCCAGGCCCTAATTAAATTCAAAATTTATATGCCCATCATACATTCCCAGCATGTCAATTTGTCAGAGGCACTTGAAAATATCTGTATTTACAATTCTTGGGAATGGATATCCTTGTAACACGGAGTGAACAAGTGAGATCACTGAATTATTAACTAAATGGACTGAATAATCAAGTTACTTCATCACTTCAAGACCCAAGGTTAAATTTAGATCTGCACAAAGCCCGGTGCTTGTGGTTAACATTTTCTAAATGATCATTTCTTCTGCATGGCAATCACCAGCTCACTCAGTGACTCCATAATGTGCCCAGGAAAGCCACAGGTCACCACCAAATCACGGTTTACTCATGGTGTATAAAAAGGGAATTGTTGAAAGGTGGTGAACAATGCATAAGATCACTCTTAAATCTGGGGGAAAATGAGTGAACTGTAGAAAAAAATATGAAAAGGGAAAGAGGCAAATGTTAAAGAGAGTGGGAAACCTACAGGATACATCATAACAAACTTGTAATACACTTGCAGTCAACTTTAGAAAAAAAAACAACCCAAAGCATAAGAACTTCCAGTCTTAACCAAAGTATAAAAAAGGAAAATATTCATGAGAAGAAATAATGTTAGTAGAAACTGATAGGGTAAAGTTCTTCCCTAACCCAAGGAAGAAGGATGATTTAGTGGTGGTTTAGCATTGTACCACTCTGTTTGCCTTTGTGTAACCAAGTATCTCAAACTGCTTTAAGTAAAACTAAATAAAGGGCTGGGGTCTGCTGGGTTTTCGACTTTTTTTTTTTTTTTTAACCAGTCTCCTACCAAAATGGGAGCCAGTAAGTCAATAGGTGCAGAAGCCTGGTAAAAACCCACACCTAGTGGATCTTTCCTATCAGGAACGCTCCCATTATCCTGCAGTAACTTCCTCACCATTTGGCATTGCATGCCCCTTTCACCTCATTCCATTCCATTACTGTGAAGGGCTGCTGCTCACATTAAGCCACACTCAGGAGCTCAAAAGAGAGCTCTGGTTGCATGTCTGTGATGGAGTTTGCACCAGAAACCTCAGCCAACTCTCGCAGTTGTTTAAAGAAAGCCAGGGAAAGATGACGTTCAGATTTCAGTTCTTTTGCTCCATTCCTTTTTCCCTGTAAGTGAAGGAACAGTCATCACCATAAAAAAAATCCAGATCTATAAACTATAGCTACACATCTGATTTCCACTTGTATCAAGCTGTGTTTCTGCCTAGCCTGGTGGCAGCTATTCCCAGTGTTCTCTCCCAGCATCTACTTTAACTGCAAGCACAGAAGATACATTCATTTTCTCTCTCACTGAAAGAGAAAAGGGAAATGGCACATTAAACCCACACAAGGAATGCAGAACTTCTCAGGCAACAGGCTCTCTGATGGAAATCAGGGCTGCAATGTGGGGTGCAGGACTTTTTTAAAAAAGAGAGATCTTTCCTCTCTCCCTTGCTCGTCCCCAGCGTGGGCTCCAAGCCCAGCAAGTGCCATGCCAGGAAGGAGCAGGAGGAGGATGAGGAGATTTCAAGGGAGGTGTGGACATGTTTCCCTCTCTGCCAGAAGAAGGTGGCCGTCGTTGGCAGCTCAGCCCTGACTGAGGCTGTGTTGGCACCTCATTCACTGACTTCTGTGGGGTAAGCTCCACAGAAAGGCTGTCCCTCCCCTTGCATTCCCAGCTTCCCACCCCAACCACTTTGCTGTGGAAACAACAGCCTCATGAGAATCAGGAACAGTTTGGCTTGGAAGGGACCTTAAAGACCATCCAGTGCCACCCCCTGCCACGGGCAGGGACACCTTGCACTGGGCCAGGTTGTTCCAGCTGGTCCTGGGCACTTCCAGGGATGGGACAGCCACAGCTTCTCTGGGAAGTCTGCTCCAGTGACTCGCCACCCTCTCAGGAAAAGAATTTCTTCCTAACATCCAACTAAATCTCTCTTCTTTCAGTTTGAGGAGATAGAACACCTGAGCCACACAGGCTGCAAAGGTCACAGGAACCCCTTCCAACATAGCTTTCCAGCACCTCTCCACAACACAAATCCCACAAACCTCATTAACCCTTGGTCACAGCCTGCCCCTTCTGGCTGCTTCTGCTCCACAACCCAACCTTCTGCTCTGTCAAAAAGGGCTTTTTCATCTCAGGGGAGCAACAGCTTCATGGTGACTGTTATTATTTGCAAATAATAAGCAGAGACAGCAACAATTCCCACGTTTAGCTGACAGTAAGTAGGTGGTCACACAGTTAAACAAAATCTGTGAGGAAAGTGTCATATAAGGTGCCATTCCTGACTGCAAAATGGGCCTGTGGCAAGAAAAGGCATTATTTGCAGGAGAAAAAAAATATATTAAATCCTTTTAGTTTTCTTAATATTTAGAGAGCCTCCAGCTCTCTTCTCAGTACTTGTATGTACTCTGGACTTCTCTGAAACAAGTCTTGGTGGCACAGAGGGAATTCTGCAGCTGGGTAGCAGTTTCAGTAGCTGTGATGCTGATGCACTAAGAGAAAGACCAAAATTTTATATCTGCAAACTCTCAGGCATTTAATTGGTTCCCACTATCACACCTGAGCTACTTTTCAGAAAGGGAAGAGGAAAGCAGCTGAACAAAGTCAAAGCAAGTGTTTGCTTAGTCAAAAAAAAAAAAATAATTTCCAATTGTTACCTCCAGCTCAGAGGATTGTTTATGCTTCTCGAATTTGAAGTGAGTTATCCCAGGAATGTGGATGGAAAGGTACTTTTTATCCCATTGAGCTAAAATAACCACTGACTCTACGGTAGAGCCTCCCTCTCTGGTGGCATCAGCAGAATCCAGTGGAACACAAGCACACTCATTCTCCCAAAAGAACCTTACAGCCTCCTCACTTCAACTCCTCATCCAGTTGAAGCCTCATTACAGACAGATCTTAAGCTGTACTGGGCTCTGTGAGGAAATGCCACCCAAACTACACACAAATCAGCTTTTGCCATTATTGTAACACGTGACAAAGCAAGATGAGCTTGCTTTGCTACATGAAACCACTGGCATATGGAATCTGTATCCCTTTCATTCCCTTTAATTTCACTCCTTCTTACATTCCAGACAACTTTGTCTCAGAATTCACCAGATCTCCCCTGTCCAGCAGTATTGTTTCCATCACAAACAGTTCCTGGCAGTTTGGGTGCCTAGGGCCAGGGAGAGCAGAGGAACAGGCAAGGAACAGAGGCAGTGTCAGCTACATTACATTTTGTTTTACTGACATGAGAGCTCCACTGAACATCCCTTACACCTACAAACAGCAAAGAGAAACCAACAGCTGCATTTCTTGACAATGCCCAAGTCCTTTTCTATTCTGAACAGCAGATACATAGACATAGATATAAGGAAACAGGACAGACAAAGCCTGATTTTCAAATGAGTAGTGAGTTAAATGTGTTTGGCCAAAACAAGTGAGCTCTGGTTCTCTCCAGTAGTGCTCAGCTCTGATGCCCCCTGCATTTTTGCAGCACTTTAACCCCTTTGTCCTGGTGCAGCTCCATCTCTTGACAGGAGCTCCTGAGTCCAGGGCAGTGGCTTCTCAGAGCTGCAGTCCCCAGCTGTGATGAAAACTTAGCCCTAGCCCACCACTTTATACCATGGCTTGCAATATCTACTTGACTCTAATTAGTCAGGATTTGCTCTCCAGTGGGACAGAGCTGCAGGATATTTGCCCAGAACTGCTAGATCACATTTCTCCCTCTATTTCACTCTGGTTCAGCACACACCTACAGAAGAGAGAACATAAACAGCCTCTGCTCCATCACCCATGAGCAGCTCCAGCACAGGTTCCAGGCATGACCCATAGTTCAATGAAGGGACCAGGTATCCCCAAAACAGTTTGCTTTGCTGTTAAATACAACCCCTATTTCAACTATGGGAAGATGTGCAGAGCCAGCACCTCGAGCTGGAGGTGCAAACCCTGTGTTAAGCCACTGCTGGACTTGAAAGCCTGCCTGGCTGCTGGAGCTCTGTGAGGAAGCAGCCAGTTTTGGTGCTTCCAGTTAAAACACTCACACTTGGGCACGGTCCACCGCGCTGAGAAGGAAGAACTGGACATTCTAGAGAGTGCAAACAACACCAAGGAACGTGGCAGGCCGGCAGGGTGCCTCCAGGGCTGCCAGGTGTGGTGCACCAGCCCAAACTCACCTGATGTGCCTGTGCTGCTGCCTCTTGGCATCCTCTCCCAGCCTGTTGAGGGAGGGCGAGCGGCTCCGGGAGGACGGAGTGTAACTGCCCACGGTTTTTACAGTTCCATTGGGATTATTCTGCATCTGTTGGAGCAGGTGAGGGGAAAGGCTGCGGTGCGAAGAGGCGGAGGAGGAGGCCGACCACTCGGGGAGGTTGTTGATGTTCAGGTTGTTGTCGCTGTTGGAGCGGAGCAGGATCCGGGGGGCTGCCAAGGTGCTGGGAGGCCTCCTCCTCCTGTTGGAGTAGGTGGGAGCCTCCCTAAAGGGCACTGTGCAAAGACAGACACGGAGGGTGATCTCAGATGACTTCGCATTCACGTGTGTTTACCACCACATGCAACATATGGCATTGTTTCTTCTGCAGAGACAGAAACTCCACCTTGCCGGCAGAGCTGATCAAATTATCTTTAGAACATCATTAAATCAAGAACAGAGCAACGTTGACCTGTTTGCTGGCTTGAATACGTGGTGAGGCAACACCAGTGCCGTGAGCCTGCTGAACACTCTGAACTGCGCTCTAGGAAATGGGAAACACCTCATTATTGCCAGGTTTGAGGCTCAGAAAGTTCGTTTTCCTGCTGTGTTGCCAACATTCGGTCAGAAAGGCACCAAAGAGGGCTGCCCAGCAGAATTCCTGATGCACGGACTTGCAGCTTCCATCCCCCAGCTGGCACCCAAACTGGTCCAGCTCATGTTCAGGCCTAACCTGAAATCTGCCAACAGTCACCTTATCCCCATCTTGCAGGTTAAAAATCGAGGACACGGCTTCCTGTCCTGGCAGAACTCTATTACACTGCTGCAATCCCCAGGCATTCCCCTCTTTCTAATCCTGGCATTCCTACCACATCCATTACTATGGTATATAGAGCAGATTACCCCAGGGTAATACATTGGCTCCGTCACGTGCCGCGTCCCGGAGGGAACGCCACGGTATCCAAAGTCTCCAAGAAACTCCTTAATGGAAGTGCCCCAACACAAAACAAAGCAAGCACAACACAAATCTGACTCAGAGCTGAGGGTCCAGCCCTCCACGCGTGCTCCTGGCACACATAAGCCTTCACACAATTTTCCAGATCTCCCTTTTCCCACTCTAGTGGGTCAGTTTGTCCCAAGTGCAACTCAGAAGGCAAATTCCCTAATAAAAAAAAAAAAAAAGCACCCAGTTCTCAGCAGATGTGATGGAATTTCCTGCCCTGTCATAAAGGCATTGACCCCAAAACCTCATGCTGGCCTTGATCCCCGTTATTGCCACTGGCCTCGTTAATTTCTCTCAGTAGAGCTCACGGGGTCGCTGGACCTGAGCCAAAGTGCACAGATTTACATCCAAAAAGTCACAGTGGCATAACTGGCAAAAGGCAGCCAGGCATTATCCTGAGGGCTTCAATGAGCTGTTGTAATTCTCAAAGAAAAAAAAAATCATATTTAAATTGGGAAAGAAAGCCCACAAAATATCATCCTACATGTCTAAAGTGCCAGTAAGTGCCATTTATAAAGAGCCAGAAATGTCTACTCATTCAATACCCTTCAAAACCACACAAAAAACAGAATAAGAATGTCTGTCATACTGTGCAAGTAAATAAATTCACATAAATATGAATATAGATAAGAATCAATCTGTCCTGCCTTGAAATAGAGCCTTTAATTGAGAGAACAAAGCAAAATTTAAGGTTTCAGTGCAAAACTGAGAGCATATTTATAGCATAAAATGAGAAGGAACTGCAAGTAAAAGAATGGTTTGTATCATTTTCACCAGAGTCAGTCTACGATTAGCTACAATTCTGAATATTTTACAATAACATCCTTTGTATTTCCAGTGAGCTGAAACTTTCTCCAGTAAACAACTCGACAACATCAGAACAACCAAACGTGGGAACGGCGTGCACAGAAAGGGCTTCAATGCATTTCCATGTTTCCTTTGAAATAAGGGAAATAGCCTTTAAAAGCTGTTAAAGGGGAGAAAGGGCAGAAGTCCAACACTTATGCTAGAAACTGGCAGAAACTCTGGATAATTTTCCTGACACTTCAAGTTTTTTTCCCAATCCATATTTCTTTAAGGTTTCAAAGCAGCCTAGGGTGTCATGAGAGCACCTTGGTGCTTCAGATGTCACAGTGAAAGCCCCAGTTAGTGCTAACTTACAGCAAACTCACAGCATTTATCTCCAAAACTGGCACATCCAGACCCTTAGGTCAATGTGCGGGGCAGAGATGCAACATTTCCATGTTCCTTTATTTTTGACATTTGGAATACAGCTCCAGAAATTACTTCATTGAAGATGGGGATCTTTCCCAGGTACAACAAAGCAGGATTCAGTCAAGGAGAAAACACACAAACTGAACACAGGGGGTGTTTGGCACACTCAGGTTTGCTACCTGAAGGTCTAATGCTGTTCCCCCAGGCCACCAAACTTTGCCTTGGACTTAGTAAAAATCGGTTCTGACCCTGAGATTTTAATTCCTCGTGAACCTGAGAGCAGCCTGCCCAGCCCTTCCTGCCCCAGGCTGAGAGAACGAGACCCTGCCAGCGTTTTGGGGATGTTTCCTGGACTCTGGAGAGGCTGGTGGGATCTCTGCTGGTGGGAGGGAAGGGAGGACAAGGACAGGGTGTCTGGGCACGGTGACAGCAGGGACAGAGAGCTGCAGGACACATCTGTACTGACAGATTGCAGAAACCACCCTCCAGGCACCAGAAGAAAGGAATTCTTTTTCCCTTACACACCTCAGGAGCATTTTACAAGCCCATTTGAGAGTTTAGCTTTTGTTTTTGCTATTAATGTTCAATTCTTGAGGAGAGAACTACGAGCAAAATTAGCCTTTGCTACGGGAAATAAACAGGGAAGGGACAACTAATGACACCAATTGATGCGTGTCTAACACAAATCTTTTATAGAAAGAGTTAAAAATAAGCATTTCTATGCCTGAAGTGATTAATATTCCACCCAACTGTTTCTTTTCCCCAGCAATCTGCAAACTGTAAGTGGGTGGATATTTTTTTAGCTGCTTCTTATCAGCATTATTTACATTATTTTCACAATTAAAAACCAGAACTACAACACAAAATTATGAAATGCAAATGTCCCTGCTTTAGTCCCCGTTGGACTCTGCTTTTCCCTAATATTTCACCACGTTTCAGAACTGCAAGAATAACTGTGGCAAAACTTGTTGGGGAAAAAAACACTTGATATAAAATTACATGAAAATGCCTAAACTAATTCCATGCCCCAGAAGTTTAAATTTATCATCCCTAACAGCACACATGAAAGTACCACATAATCCTTCCTCCAGCTCTCTGAATTCTATTCCTGGCACTTCATAGATCTGAAGGGACAATTCAGCACCATTCACTGACAAAATTCACCTAGGAAAATGCTCCCGTGTCTCCAAATGCATTTCTTAGTGAACAAAAAACATTTTTATAACTACTTGAGTCTTCAGAGAAAATCCTAAAAGGAATAAAGTCACATCCAGCTTTAATAACCACTTGCCTAAATGGACTAACATCAAATAATTTTGAAAAAGAAATCACAGGAACTGATTAATTATAGAGTCACTAAGCCCATCATATTAAATGTACACAAGAAAACACCGGTCTGAAACATCAAAGTGTTCTGCTTTCATCGCTTACCTTCTTTCTTTGTGAAGGCATTTAACAAAGACTTCATTTTCCCTTTTTACTCTAGCAGCAATCCCCTCATTATATAACCTTTGCAGGGAAGAAAGAGGCAAAAAAAAAAAAAAAAAAAACCAACAAAAAACAAAAATTAAAAATAATAATATTAAAAAAAAAAAAATCAATCAAGCTACCCAATTTCTATGTGTTCAGGCTGGCTGCACCCTGACATAAGCAGCAGGTTTCTGGGCACTGTGGAATTGCGAGCATAGCTGGGCATGCAGTACCCAGCGTTCTGGTGACAAAGCCCACCCCACATTCTGTCTGT
>WEIU01004190.1:990698-1013330 GCA_013389925.1 Aegithalos caudatus
AAAAAAATTCCCATTTGCCAGGAGGGAGAGGCGCTGGAGCAGCTGAGGATGGGCACGGGAAAGCCCGGCCGGGGCTGGGAGCTGCCGGGGACCTGCCTTTCGTTCTCAACTTGCACAGCTGCCTCTCGGTGCACAGAGCATCCCACTGTCTGTTCGCTCGTTGCTATTTATTTGTTTGTTGCTATTTACTCACTTTTTGCTATTTGTTGACTTTTCCCTATCTATTTCCTTTTCCCCGTTGATTTCCTCTCCTGCTCTTCACTTTTTGCTATTTATCCCCTTTTCCATATTCATTTCTTTCTTTCTTCCAATCTGAGGAGAAGCACAAATCGCTCCGAGCTTCACGCAAGGACCACGTTAAGGATGGAGCCAAACCTGCCACTACACAGAATCTCTCACCTATATCCCTATATTCCAGTTTGAAACAGAGGGGATGATACAAGCACAGTTATTGTCCCCACCCCCCTTCCATCACGCCGGGATAAATGAGAATTTCTTTTTGGACAGAGTAAGAATACCAAAAAAAGAAAAAATTGACCATGCTCATTTAGTAAATTCAATGCAGATGCCAGGAAATACAAGATGTAACCAGAGAAGTTCAGAAAGTCCTAATTCTGAAATAAAAAGAAACCCAGGAATAACTGTGCTTGCCAGTGCAAACATGCTTCCAGAGGAAGAGCAAATAACTGAAACAGGCACATAGGAAGGAGGGGGAGGTGCTAAAAATCACAAAAATTTAAAGCAGATCTACTTAAATCTAAAACACAAAGATTCCAAATGATAGGAAATTCACAGTCTTAAAAAAAAAATAAATAAAAAAATAATAAAAAAAGTAACCTACATTTTAAAAATTGCCTTCTAATAATATAAACTATATAAGAGGTAATAAATATTTATTCCATTCCAGGCTTCTCCACTGATCACTAATGCATCTATTTGGAAAATCAAG
Source organism: Aegithalos caudatus (assembly GCA_013389925.1). Lineage (NCBI taxonomy): Eukaryota > Metazoa > Chordata > Aves > Passeriformes > Aegithalidae > Aegithalos > Aegithalos caudatus. Next base: position 991,648 of record WEIU01004190.1, read on the forward strand.
GGGTTTCTTACTGAGAAAACTGCTTCAAGAAAGACAGAAAATAAATTACTCAAATAGATTTAATGTCTGTGTGCCTAGTGATCTCACAGTTACATAGTACTGAAAAGAATTACTATGCATAAATAAATTGAACAGTTTAAACTTAATTTAACATCCCAGTGTTTAATTTACAAAGAAAAGAATATTTCCCTAATATGATTTTACATTTTAGTTCAATTTATTTTTGAAAGCAACTATCCTTAGCAGGTGGAACTCTTTACCAGAGGAAATGGACACAGCACATGCGCAGCATTAAACATCTTTATTTGACAGGAAAAATCCTCCTTCTTCAATTCAATAGATGCAAGGCTTCCTAAAGAACAACTTTGAACTTTTATTCATTAACTCATAAATATGTGCATTAATTAGCTGCACAGAAGAATCAATATAATTTCCAGAACAAGAACTGCTCCACCAGGGCTGTGCCACTAATTTGAATTATCACCCTGTGTGGGTTCCATTTTCTAATATCTCCATCCAAGCCCCCAGTTATATTTGGAGCTACAAAGGAACTACGAGTGTTCATGGAAGCCTTAAACTGCTTTTTCCTTTCTCTGGGTGTCAGTGGTAGAAAGCAGTAACAGCCCAGACCCCCAAGGACAGGAATTAGGCCAGGGAAGGGTTAACTCAATCCTGCTCACTCCTGTCTGTTCACATACAGTAAAATAAAAACAGACAGGCAACTGTAGTCAATCAAAATCAATCCCAGGGGGGATTTTTATTAGATTCTTGCTGGAGCTGTAACATTTCATCATCTGGAGGTTTCTAATCAGTGTTATAAAAACAGCCAAAATATGAAAGTCACTTGAAATTATTAAGTTCTGTGGAAATGGTGGGAACTCTTTCAGACCTACACCATCAGAAAGATCACCTGATGAATGATTATTTTATTCCATTTAACTGTCTGCCTTTCCCCCAACGCAGGAAATACAATTTCTTCCTACAAGGCAGAGCCTCCTGCAATAACCACTATTGTACAATGGGAAAATATGACAATCAAGGAAGTCAGTGAACACTTGCAGCTGCAGTTTTTGAGCTTCTCTCATTTTCACTAATAGCTTATTAGAATTTGTTTATTTTAACAGAAGTTCCAAGTTCTTCCGTGCTGGGAAATTAAAAAAAAAGACAATATTCCAGCAGCTTCCACTCCTTCCTGAAAGATTTTCTGCCTCACAACTGTAGCCTTGGTATTATCACCTCAAGACAAAAATCTAATAACTTGACTGTGCCTATGCCCAGGCATAATAGAACCAAAAAGCAATTAGCATCCTTAATCTAAAAATCATGAGGGGAGGTAAACCCTAATTTCTCTGCTCCTTTGGTAGGTATTCAGGAAAATTTGTGGGAGCTCTACATGGGGATGTCTCTGAGCGGAAAAGGCCACCTTAAACAGAAACCAAAACATGGCTTCTCAGGTTAATTTTGATGAGCATTTCTTGTGCATTTGTAACACCAGTTTTTATGGGTGTTTAAATCCGTAACCCCCATTAGAAATCTATGGAAAATCAGTGACTTACACTCTTGAGGACCTATTTTTAGGCACTTAGATGTCCAATGTTCTTATTTAATCACACCTTGAAGGTCCAAGGCTTCTTAGATAATGGTCAACCACAGCTATGATTACCATGAGTTATTCTTTCTTGATTTTGTCCATTTTGGAGCTCCTGTCAGAAAAATCCCTCTAGCTGGTACATACATCTAGGTTCTCGTTAAAAATTCAATCCTTAGCATGTAGAAATGCATTTCTCTGCACTATAAAACAGGCTTCCCATATGCTAAGCCACCAAATGGAGAGTTAGACAAGAAAAGAGAGATTCAAATATAGACTGGAAAGAACATAAAGGCTCTTGGGAAAAAAAAAAAGAAAAAAAAGAAAAAAAAGAAAAAACAAACCAAAAACCCCACAACCTAGGCTGTTACACTGCTTCTAGATTACTGACTTATTCCAGGAAGCCACAAGGTGATCATGAACCCAGGCAGATGTGACAGATTCAAAGGGACTCCACGTCAGAGCAACAATTGAACCGATTTTACAAAGCAAGGAGTTTGACAGGTTTTTTAAATTTATTTTGCTGAATAAAAAAGTCTGTGGAGTTTGTTCAGGGAACTGCAGTTAAAGCAGCACAGAGAGAGAAGCATGTGAGCCCACTGAAATGCTGCTGGGGGAGCCCAGCCTGGGCTGACCTGATGTTACATCCCTGTCAGCAGCATCTTAGCACCCAGCCACCCCTGGTATCAACCAGCTCTTGGCAGTAGCCTTGGGGCACTCAGCCTGAGCTTAAGGGTGGAACAGGGGCAGGAGACTGTGTGTGGGAAAGGACAGCAGAGGGATGGCTGGGGAACAGATGGCAGGAGTTATCAATTAGAAAAAAAAAAGGAAAAAATAGCAGTGGGAGTTGCACAGCCATGTGCCAGACAGCCCTTCCGTCACCCGGCACCGCCGTTCCCGGGCTGTGCTCACTGTGACAGGGGCCATGGAACCCAGAACCTGCCCAGAACTTCCTGCAAAACCAACAACAAGGACTTGGAAAGGCTCTGGGCTCAGCTACAGCTCTGGGGATGGCTTCATCAGGGGAAATTTCCTGTGTGGTGGAGAGATCTGGCCACAGAGTTCAGCAGAGAACACTTGACTCGTTTTATACCGTACTTACTCAAAGCACAGGAGGTGTGTGTGTTTGATGGCACATCCCAGGGGAATTTAAAAGCTGATGAATCCACAGTTACCACACATGAAAATTTAAATTAAATCACAGGAAGTAAAAACCAATCCTTTTTTTTTTGCTATATTCAGATGGTTATAAATTAGCCCTCACTAAGATTACAGCGGCAATGCAAGGAAAGCATTCAACGAGCTGCATGTGCCTGAGAAGGGAGACCAGTTCACCTCAGGGCTTTACTTTCAGATGCTCACACATCAGGGAGAGACAGGATCTTCTGGTTAGATCACATTTAAAAATTGCTAAGTATTGCTTCTAAACTTGCTACATGTCAGAGCAAATGTCTGACATCTCTCTGAGATGTAGGAAGGCACTCAGTGGAGAAATTGTGATCCAGAAAGGCTTAGATAAGATTCAAAAAGAAAAATTACCAGGTTCTATGTGGCAATAGCTGAAAATATCTGAAGCTCTGCCTGCAGCAATACAGATACATAGATCAGAATTTACCTGAGAACAGAAAGAAAACCTCTGTCCCCAAGGATGAGAGGTGGCTTTGTGTGAGGAATCTGGGTCAGGGGTGCAGAACAAGAGAAGGCTAAAAGGTGGGGAAATGAAACCTTCCAATTCTCTGTGAAAGGCTGGAATCCAGGAGGAAACAATGGCCAGTAATGAGGGAAATGTCTTGCAAGTAGCAGCTTGAAGAGAGAGAGAAAAGCAAAAGCAATGAGAGAAAGCTCTGATAGCTGAAGGGGAATTTAAGGATGATTGAAATCTATCAGCAATGTGGAAGCTAGCAGCCAATCTGAACAAAATATGGCTGGCTGGCTTTCCTTCTAACAGGTACATTGCTATAAAAGAAGCAAGTTATCCAAATAAAGCTGTGTATTTTCTGTAGTTCTGGTTGGGGAGAACATTCTCCCTAGAAGCTCTGACAAGGCTTTCTCAAGGTTTTACACTCACAGTCCCTCATTTCTGTTATTTGTGTTTGGGTTTGAAAGTAACAACCACTCTTACTCTGAATGACAGAAATAACTTCCATAAATATTTGTGCCTATCCTCCATCCATTTGTGCACCCTGATAACAGAGAGTTTTCTCTGCTGCCCATGAAGACAAGGAAAAATAGAACCTTTTAAGAAGTAAATAGTTCCCATGAACTCTTTCAGAAAAAGGCAATAGGTGATTTGCAGTCAATAAAACACAAAACTACTTGTCGTAATTGATTTCTTTAAATATGAACAGGGCTTATGTCAAGGTGTGTTTTCATCAGCAAGTAGAACTCCTCCAGAGCAGTTCATCTTTACACAGCAGCAAACTCTGAATAACCAGCTCCTTACAAGTGTCATTGAAGCAAGAGATTAACAACTTGTACAGTATTTGGACAGAAGGATCCATTTAGCTCAGACTATCAACTTGAACTGAAAGCAGTCAAGTGTGAACCCCTGAAGCTGCATTCTTTTACTTCCAACAACAAGAGAGAAAGTAGGAATCAAATATAATTATATCCCACTACAAATTCTTCTGTTCTCTAAACAAGGTGGTGAAAGGACGGTGCAATTTCCCCCCCCTAATAACACACCGGGAAATCTTGTCCTGATGGCAGCAGCACTCAGAAGGACCGAAGTACACAACAAATTAATTTCATTCCTGGCATTATGTATACACTGAAATGGGAAAAAAATATCACTTAACATCCAGGGGTTGTGCATATCCCAACCCATGTAGTTTATGCTGGAAAAAAAAATAATAACAAAACCGTGTCATTCAGAGAGAGAATTTCATGGCTGGTGGCTCCTGGAACAAAGACTCTTCTGCCAAGTGTGACACTGATGGGCCTCGGATGCAGCATTTGAATTTGTGGTTGCAGCCCAGTGTCAGAGGAGAACAAGAACAAATGAAAGCACACAAGATGCTCAGCAAAACAACTGCACCAATATTGGGTTGCACGGTGCAGCCGTGTCCTGGCGTTGTACAGAAAACAATCTAATTTTGCCTTGGTGTAACTTTCTTCCTGCCAGAAGCTCTCCATGAATCCCTTAAATCATTATGTTGTTCCAGGCTTTATTCTGTGATTTGATTTCACTGCTTTAATCTAAGTGTGAACCTCTTTAGTAAATAGTGGGACAAAGCATCTGTGCTTCTGAAAGTGTTGGTGGATCATGTCAGTTTTATTTAGAACAACACCATTTCCATAACTGAAAAGTGTATATTGCTCTCAATGGGGGGGCAAAAAAACTGGACTCTTGTGGAAGTGTCAAAATATATAAATGGTCAGATGTTAAAAGTTCATGCATGAGTGTGAGGTAGCCAAGGCAGGTAGGGTAAGAAAACAACAAAGAAAGAAATCCAGAATATTTTCTTTTAGCTCCAGCTCCTTCTCCAGCTCCTAAATCTAAGTCCTTCATTGCCATTTTTCAATCTCATTTTCCCTTCTTCTCATTGCTACAGTTGCCTTTCACTGCTTCCCTCACCAATTCCCTAAGGATCATCTTCCTACCACCCAGATTCAACAGAAAATAAATAGCATGTAAGAGTAGGCCAGGAGAGAGAATTTCTAGAAGATACCACATCATGGCAAAGTTACATAAAACTGGCAACCAAGACAAAAGGATAGGGATAGAAGAGAAGCTGGACACAAAAAAACCAGCACCTAGAAGAGGAAGATTCATGGGAGGTTGCAATATTTAAATGCATAACAATAGTGGAAATAACCCAAAGTTTAATTGTGAAGAGAGGAGGGAGCAATGAAGCAGTAAATACAACATTACTGTAAATTTTTACTGGCTTATTGCCCTTTGAGGGGAATCCTTTCACGAAGTAAAGAATACAGCATTTTATTGAGGAGACAGAACTGGGCTTGAGATATCAGCAAAGGAATTGAAACTCTGGGAGCTTTTTCCTCTGCTGACTGGCTCCCCACAGGTACTGCCACTTTATGATGTATTTAATGACAAAAACCTGCACTGCCACTTTCATTCTCATTTTACAGCAGAGCCCACTTTTATCCTGGCAGAAGCATTGGTAAGCCAGAAACTAAGCACCCAGAGAACTGAATTATTGACTCTGCAGCCTCCCTGAAGCCCAGGATCCTGCAATGAGTGAGAAGAGAATTTAGGGAGAGAATCCTGGTGGGGGTTGTGAGCATAGAAAGTAAAAAGAATTTCTGTGATTGTAGATTTTGCTTTTCAAACGTGGAGCTAGTGAGACCCATCATTATCCTCAGCATTATCCTCAGCACAGTTATTCCCCTCTTACCTAAGGGACTTTCAAGAATTCTTCCTCTGCTCTTATTCTCATCATCCCAATTCCAAAATGGACCTAAGAACCAAATAATTCAGACTAACACTTGTGAGAAAAGGCACATTTGGGTTACCTGAGCAGAGATTCTCCCACTGCAAACTTCCAGTTGTCTTTTCTGCTAAAGATGGGAGATACACAACCATTCACCCCCCAAAATATCTTCTCTCCTAAACAGGGGATTGCAAGCTCTATCCCAAGCCATGTTATTAAGCAGGATCTTTAAAAGATAAAACCCAATAATTTAAGCTGATAATTGTCTCACTATCCTTAGCTCCATTTAGACATTTGGTGTTAAATAGAAACTAAAACATTGCTGACTTATTCATTAAAATAACAGTATTTTAAATTGTATTAGTAGCCTACATTTCTTCATCTCAAAAATAACTGCTAATGAATCATGCTGGTATAACTAAGAAAGGATAAAAAAAGCCTGTATCCGCTGAAGCAGGGGGTTATCTCTGTACAAATATGTAGGTGTTTGCAGCATTTATAATGTTCTCAGTGCTGAATCCCATTGAGAAAGGAAAGCTTGCTCACTGAAGGGGTTTTGAGGTGTATTAATGATTTAAGTGATGTCACAATACTATCCCTTCTTCTGCTTCAATACATCACGTGTGTTTTACAATTTTTCAAAGTGTTGAGGAAAGACTTCTTTTCCAATCCTGTTTCTTGATGCTTCCAGCAGATTAGGTTTTGTACTGACAGCTGGGTTTAGATTTTATGTAACAAGAAGACAAAAAAAGGACAGTTGTTAAATAGGTTAGTAAGTCAGAGCAGGTAAATAAGATCAATTGAAAGAACAAAGAAGGTGCAGGCTTTAAACCCATCACTGAAAAGTAATTTTATGTACAAACTATTTCAGAAGCAGTGCCATCTATTCTTACGTTCCTGGCATAGATCTGATGTTCATTAATTCAGTGGAAAATGCATGGCTGACATCCAAGACATTACTAAGAAAAGAGAAGAGTTCTGGATATTATTTGGCAGTCCCACCCCCGGACATCATGACTACTACAATGAAATTTGACTTCCGTGTTCAAGTTTCAAAATAACTCTGTTTTCTTCCAGACAAGAAGTGATGCAAATAGTGCTAATGCACATCCCTAAAAAAGAATGGGATCAGAGAAAGGAGAGGAACTGTATGAATATGGGAACTGCATTATGGTGCTCTCTACTAAGTCATGCAGATTCTTGATGTTTCTGAGTAGCTGCAGAATGTGTTTAGGAGAGGAATCATTCTCACTTTGGTGTCACCTGTACACTGGTGACACGTGTGTGACTATTCCACGTGTCCAGCAGCACTTTCGTTGGAGGAAAGATCATTTGGCATCAGCCACCTAGGATCCAGTCTGTGGCCATCCACAGAAGCACATCTAAATTAAGATGATGACTGCACTCACAGATTCAAGGCACAATTCAGGCATGAAATGTTTCAGGAATAAACCGTGCATCTTTATAAACAAAATTAAGGGCATGAAGAATACACTCTGTAGCCAGAGCAAAAAAGTGGATAGGACAGAAAACATAAAACAGGGTGACATCAAATATGCAATTTCAGATATTACATTAGGAAGCTTCAGCTGAGAAGTGAATTCAAATCACTTGCAATAATTTCTGCTTGCTAGAGACATAAACCAAAGGAAATACCCAGCCCTCAGCTCCACCAGTGGATACCAGAGAATTTCACTGGGAACAATCCTGCAGGCATTCCCAGCAGCTCTGGCTTCTGAGGATCCACTGCTAGAAACAACAGAGAAGTGACCACAGTCCCCAGGACATCTCTTTTACAGCAGGGGCAGAAACACAGTCAGAGATTATTCTCATTCCCTTTGCCAGGTTCCCAGTGTGGGGAGGGGGTCAGGAAAAGCTTCAAGTCATTCCCTCAGCTGGGTGATGACTGGTGGAAGGTGGTAAAACAGAATCTATGGAAATTTAAAAGCTGAGGGATACTGCTGTAGATAAGTTTTCCAGAGTTTTAACATACCTTTCCTGGCCAAGAATTTGGCAAGAAATTTAGAGATGACCCACCCTAAGTGCCCCTGGTTAAGACTGTGCTTCACTTTATGTTGGGAAGGAACATCAAAGGAATTATCATCAGAAAAGGAGAAGAAATAAAGGGGGATCACAGGACACATATGGCATCAAGAAATAAAGTATAAGTGGAGATGGAGGGGCTGGAAGACAGGAAGAAAATGTACTAGAACTCCAGTGTTTCCCAGCAAATCTGGGAGATCTAATCTGGAGGAGTTTCCAGTGGAGCAGATGAAGATGGATTACGGCTCCATCAGTGCATGTCAGAACGGGAGGCAGCAGCAGGCAGGGAAGGGAAACCCCTGAAATCTCACTCAGCCTCTGAACACCGTGTGGGCCTGATATTCCTGAGTCTGGAAGGTTTTCAGGCTGTCAGTGGCTGATTTTTCCTTCCCAAGGGAAGAGTTCTTAGGAAATTTTTCTTTCAAGGACAATTTCTGTAAATAACTCATAACATTTCTAAGTAAATCATAATTTTCTTATAACAATCCCTCTTCCAGGTGGTGTTTCTGTTACTTAACCAATGGAGAGAGGTGTCAATTCTATGGGTCAATAATGTGCCTTTTTAGCAGTGCATGTTATAAAATGGCTGAAGGAATTGTAAATAAAGCCTTCTGATGTTCTTCTGCCTTTGAACTGGAGTCAAGCATCTTTATTTCATGTCCAACAATGACACACCAGGCACCAGTTTATTAACCAAACCATTCAGCAACCAAAATCCATGCAGGAAATAGTGAAGGTGCAGGAGTAAGCAGTGATTTACATTTCTGTAGGAGAGAAGGTGAAAAGGAAAGGCTGTGAGGATCCAGTGACAGAGGCACAGAGCTCGGACACTGGGAGAGAGGCACCTCTTGTTCTCTGGGTTGGTAAGTAATGAGTAAAGGGAAAGGCACAGCTGTTTAAATCCTAGCCCCAGTAAAGGTGATTTATTTTTTTTGCTCTGGATTCTAAAAGGACTGGAATTTCAGTCAGAAAATAAAGAACTATATGAATGATGCAAGCTAGGACTGCTCCAGAACCAGAGAAATGGACCTTTGTAGGATAACTAGAAGAGACTAGAGGAGATTTTCTCATCATAAACTGCCAGGAGTGGGCAGGCTTATCTGCAAATAAGTCTTGCTGAGTGGTAAATAACATCAGAAACAAACCCCAGATTCTCTCCCTTTACCAACAGCTTGCTCTGCCTCAGTGTAGATTTGGGTTTCAAATCTCACTAACTGAGCCTCCCTGACCAATTTTAACCTTCATCTGTGTTCATCAAAGGGTGAACTGTCCAGGCTTGTGTTGCTATGCACTATTATGGCTGGGAAAACCTTTGTAATTCCAATTGATCTTTCTTATCTCTTCTGCCACTCTTCACTACAGGAAAAAGGAGAAGGAGGAAGCAGCTGTCTCCTAACTCTGATCATTTTCTTGGCTTTTACACCTTGACATCTCTCAGTATTCTGCATTTTCAGTATGTACCCAGAGCAGGGGATGCCTAAAGTCAGGGACAGAACAAACCTCCCAACACAGCACTGTTAATGCCAGATGAGAAACACATCTTCACTAACAAGGAGCTCTGCAAAGAAAGGACATGCAAACACACACAGGAGAAAAGCAGAGGAGAAAAGAAGCCCCAAGGTCTAGGGACTGTGATGAATAGACCCCATAAGCATTTAGCTCCATGCAAAGGTAATGTAAGGGCAGAAAGTTCAGGAAACTGGCTGGTAGAAAGTGACACCAGTGCTCCAGAAATGAAGAAGCTGAGGAAGGACACTGTGAGGGAGGGCTGAAATAGTTAAACAGGAATCTAAGGTTTGGTATGAGACAAAATTTAGGGAACAGTTTTGAACAACATGAAAATAAATGGAAAAGGAGATAGGAAATCAAAACAAGGCAGCAATTTAATACTGATGGTGATAATCACAGATGGGTATTTCTGGGCAAACAGGCACAGAAATCACCACTGTGCCCAGCAGCAAGTGGTCCCTGTCCCTGGTCTGTGGGCTTCAGGAACTTTACAAAACACAGTGCATTGAGGAAAAACTCTCAACTAGCACAAGGAGGACTTATCTAGCTTGACACTACATGCTAGGAACTCCCAGGGAATTTGGGAGGATCCCAGCAAGCTGATCACACTGCAAGATGACATCCTCAGCTATTCATGCCAGAAGCAGGATGATCTAAAGCAGCAATTTTTGCATGCAGTCATGCAAGGCACACACAGCTAGTGGGACTTTCAAGCATGACCACAGCAGAAATTTCTTTGGATAATAAAGACCTCTAAGGTCCTCAAGCTACCATGGGGAATAAAGTGCTAAAAGGAACGAGAACAAGTATTATAAAACAACTTGATTTTTTGTTTCCTTCAAGAACAGAGTAATTTTTTTAAGAAAGCACTTAATCATTACTAATCTCCAGGCATTAAAAATTAGTGTCCTCAATAAGCTGAGAAGGACATTAAAATATTTAGAAGAGTACAAGTGGTAAGTAATTCATGTAAGTAACAAAAGCACTTTAGTGCTAGAGCAAAAACCAGCAAGCACAGTTGTGTGTATTCCCAGACCAAGGAGCAAAAGGGAACATTGCTCATGTGTGATTTCTGAATTCACCACTGCAGGAGTTCTCCAAGTCCATTTAATTGAATTCTGAAAGATAAACTTCACTGCAGCACGGGCTTAAAACCAGTTTAAACACCCCCAACATTCTACAATGTACATTTTTTACAGTATTAGGCACCGATTACCTGCACAGATCTGGCATTTCTATGCCCCTCATCACATGGGCTTGATTGTAGTTAAATTCATTCATTTTATTCATTGCTTAGATTTTTCATTACAGTGCTACACACACAAAACCCCCCACATTATTTGTACTTGTTGACCCCTCAAAACATCATCATTCAGCACTCAAAAGGACTGGGATTCTCTCCATATGTATTTAAAAGCAGTATCTGCAAATAAATATGTTTCATTTGCAGAATATTGTAGGATTGGAACAAAAAAAAAAAAAAATTAAAAAAATAAAAAATAAAAAATCCCCAAACAATTATTATGTACCCTAAGGAAAAATACCCAATTCTTCATTTTTCTTCCAAGTATCCAGATCTGCATTAAGAAAAATCTTCCACAAATACATCCTGGAAAAACAAAAATTTTTGCCCCCTGTGGTTTGAATATTCTAATTCTGTCCAGTTGCATGTCCCTGTGAAAGCCATCATTAGATCATTTTCTGTCCCATAGCAACCACTTTGTTTTCTGAGGGAAATAAAATATTTTCACCTCCTCAGGCAATACCTTTCTCTGCATGGTTCCCTAAATGAAGCTGTTTGTAATCCAAAGCTAACATTCCAATTTACACTGTTTTTGTCAGGGATTTATATCTATGGATGTGGAAAATAAAATGCTAGCCAGAGGCTTCTCTAACTCTGTATATGTGTGCATGTCCACAGCAAGAAAATTCCACATTTTATATAGAAAGCTTGGGTTTTTAACAACATTTTCTTATTTAAAATTCAAATTACTAATTTACATTATTAAACAATTATCTGTAAGAGAGCAATGGAAAGAAGAAAGAGGTATTGTTTTAACAGTCTGAAGATGTAATGATAATTTATGTCTGAATTTATTGAGCAATAAGAAAATAAACATGCCCCCAGAGACTTTCAAGCCACTTGAGAGGATCTTCCTGCAGCTGTCAGAGGTGACAATTCCATGGTAATCCATAAACTTCAGGGTTCCTGGCCACACAGCCACCAGCTCTCCAACAAAGGTTCTCAGTTCTTTACTCCAGCTCTCTGTGGAGCTGACTTTATCTTTAAAAGGGTTTTTTAATTATTAAATCACACTAAAGTGGCTATACCTATTTTAAATAATTCACTGGTGCTGTCTCACTGTGCAAGTCACTGCTGAAATTCCCCACAGGCATTACACAGAAGCAAACATGGAAAGAAACACGGAGTGGAGTAAAAACCCCACAGAAGCAGAATTTGTACCAAGCCACCCTGTGACTCACTTGGGTGCTGTCCTGAACATTGTCTCCATTCAATCATAAAAGGACTACCATGAAAAAAAGGACTTTAAATTTTAATTTTTTAATTTGATAATCCTATTACGTATTTCCACGGCATCAAAATGTTACTGATTTAGAGTTTAAACAATGAGAGGCACTGGAACATGCAAAAAGTCTACCAGGGGAAAACTGAAATGAGAGATGGAAGGCTAAACAGGATGCAAACACCCACACAAAATTCTGTGGGATGAGAGTAAGGAAGAAAAATAAGATTCAGCTGGCTGTTGTACTACTCCAGCTCTTTAGGAAATCTCATTTCTCCACCTAAATTCTGAAAAATAAACACTGAGAAGTTTGAAAAGGTAAAAAACACCAAGATGAAATGTTTCCATCTCTTATTAGCCAAGCTCTTCAAACCAGTAGAGAAGGAAGGCTGGTAGGAATCAGTTTGTTCTCATGGTGCAATTTCAAATGTTTTGTCATTAAGCTTTAATGCAAGGCAAAGACACGATCCAAACAGCATCTCAATGATGATGCAACGTGATGGGTGCATTGCATAATGTCACAGGATATCAAAAGATGTGTCCTGGTGTAACCTCCCTCACTTCCCAGGGAGAAGCTCCTGAAAATGCAGGAGGCTCCTCACAGCTTGGAAGCCGTTACTGGAAAGTTGTCACTTGTTTTCAATAACTGAGCAGGATTTGTGACTACCCAGCCTCAGTGGGGCCAAATGCCCCGTGATGAAGCTCTGCCTTCATTGGCTTCTGCCAGGCTCATCCTTCTACTTCCATTTGTTACAAATCCTGGCACATGGGCACGGAAAAGAAGGGGACAAAATCCACTTTAGGCAAGTGCTGTGCTCCTTCCTTTGGGGGCTGACTCAAAGTTGTGCTAAATTAAACCAGAGGCTCCCCAGGAGGGTGTCCCATTCCATCAGTCAGGGATGCCTGGGACAGGGGCACAGCTCAGTCACTGTGTGTCCTGAGCCAGGGAGGGCTGATCCGAGAGCTTGCTGGGCTCAGGGAACAGCTAAGTCACCAGAAAAGTCAAGCCTAGATCAGCTCAAAGCTGGCAAATATCAATTAGTGGAAGCAGGGCCAGCAGTTTTGCAGATTGGATTTCTAACCTGTTTTGCCTTTCTCACGTTCAATATTTTGTATGAATTCCTCTGCACATTCACCCTTTAAAGAATTAGATCAGCTCTCAATGCCTGTTTTAATAGATGAAAGGTGATGCCCCATACTGTGTGTTTATGAACAATTTATCCATTAAAGATGGATCAGAATTAGGAACCCCTGAGATTTTAATTCCTTGTTAAGTAATTGTCATGGCAGCTTCTGACAAGAACAGAAAAGTGTCATAAAACTAAACAGAGCTAAGCAGCCCTCAAGATAATTTCCAGCTTCTAATAAAACCAGAGCAGGTACACCTATACATTCCTTTACAAAGCCTGTAACCATGGTAGGAAAAGCAGCACAGTTTGATTCTGACAACCTGTAATTCCTCATTATGCCACAGTTTGAATAAAAATTTTTTAAAACCTCCAAGGCCACTACATTATAGTTTTAAACCAAGAAACACAAAACCTAATCAAACAGCATCGAAAACTTCCTTCAGCTTAGGTGGGGCTCAGAGGCAAGGCTTCAAACATTCCTGTTACTGCACAGCATCACTTTGATTGAAATAACACTAAATTGTGTTATTTGAACATGGAAAATTGAAAATACACTGGGGAAGACTGGAGAAGGAAGTTCTAAGGGGAACTATGAGCCTAGAGTGGCAGGAGATCAGGGCTTGACCAGCAGGTCTCCAGGATGGAGAAGAGCCTCCCACCTTGGGCAAAGAGCAGAGGACACTGCACAGGAATTCAGAGGGTGGACAAACTGAAATATTTTCATTAAAATACTGACTTCACCAAAATCTTCTCCAGACTGCCCTGATCTTCTCCAAAATCAAGAAAGGTGCTATTTGAAATACCTAAACAGTTCTGAGTGGTTCAAGGCTGCAGAGGCAAATTAAAAGCTGTCAGCCCTATCAACACTGGAGTTTCCAGGCACTGTCACTCTTCATGAGCACCAGTCCAAAGGAATCCTGACAATTTCCTAATGCAAATGGAACTACACACTGAGAAATTATTTCTTTCTTTCAGGCATAACAGTCACAAGCAGTAATAATTCATTTTTTTTCTAAGTGAATGTCTCTCCCCAGTTTAAGTGACTTATCTCCAAACAGTTGAGAAGCAAATTAAACTATAATACACAACAGTTATCATGTATGATTTATTCCTCTAAAATGTACTGTACAAGCACCAAGGAAAACAAGGAACCTGACTCATGTCTTACACTCATGAGGGAAAGCATACTGGCTAATCCATCCCCGCTGATTTTAAAAGTTTACCTGGGTTTTAAGAGAACTCTGAGTGGGGCATTTGATGCTCCAACATGCATTTAAATTCTGGAAATAATTCCTTCGATCCAGAATCAAACACTCAGTCCCACTCACATCTGGAACTCAGATCCACAAAGTGATAAAGTAGATTTAAAGTGTCAGAAGTGCAAAGACCTCTAAAACAGCACAAAGTATGTTTAACATTCCCTTTATGCTTTTGATAATACTCAGCACCCTAAAGAATCTCAGATTTCCTGTTCTTCTCTAGAGAATTGGAAGAATTTTCTTCCAAGTTTTTTAGAACTTAATTACTCTAAAATGGCTTCTGTCATTCACTGCACCATGAAAAATGGGTATGTACATTCCCAGATGTCCAGACACATGTCCATGGAAGAGTGGGCTTGCTGTAGGCATAACACAGCAATTCTTTATGTAAGCTTTCCTTGTCTAAACTGTTCTTGATAAACATTTTACAGGAATAAACTTGAGTCTGTGTATTTTACAGCCATCCTCCCTGGAATTCTGCATGGCTCGTGCAGACACCTTGCAAAAAACAGAGCATTATCAAGACCATTGGCTCAACTAAATTCCAAAGCTGGGATGATCAGAAGGACATTAATGCCCAAATTCTGATGACTGAGGAAAAAAAAGGAGAGGGTTTTTTTTTAATAACTAAAAAAAAAAATCCAGCCTACAGTGTTCAGTGAAATTTGGAGCCGTTGCAAATCACATTAAAACATCAATGACTGAAACAAAGTAAATAAATCGGTATATTAAGCAATAACCATTTCCATTAAAAGAGCCTGGAAAAAAAATCCTATCTGTATTCATGGAAATAAAGCATTCTTTTTTTATGCAAAACTTTTCTAACCACAGGTGTCTTTTTTTCTGCTGCACATTTAGTGGTTTTCCCAGATAAAAAGGAAGGTAGGACCACATGGAGCAGCCTACCTGCACAGAGAATCCTTGCTAAAATATCATCTGCAAGAAAACTGGGAGATGAGGTGCTCAACTGCACCCTTTTTCCTTGACAATCTGAATATCCAGTACTCCTTGCAGTAACACCACTTTTAAAATAAGAGAGTGTTTACTCTCAAACATCTCAAGAAGTCACAGCCCTTTTGGCACAGGGACCAGGGTGATGCAGCATTTAATCACTTCTTGAGATAAATTGTTTTGTATGTATTGGTGCAAGATGAAACATTTTAGGAAGATTATTCTATTAATCATAATGAATATACTAAACCTACTTTATTTCATCCATCTTGTTAAGGTTCTCAAGGCCAAATGTGGAGTTTGGAGTCATTCTGAGCCCAAAATTTTTAGCAGAATCATAGAATGGCTTGGGTTGGAAGGAGTCTTCAAGATCATTTTGTTCCATCCCCCTGCCATGGTGAGGGACACCTTCAACAAGCCCAGGTTGCTCCAACCTGGCCTTGGACACTTCCAGGGATCCAGGGACAGTCACAGCTACTCTGGGCAACCTGTGCCAGGGCTTCACCACCCTCACAGGGGGAATTTCTTCCTAGAAATTCTCTTTATTTACCACCAAGCTCAGCTCAAGTCAACAAATTATGGGTCTATGAAGCCTTTCCTTTTGGGAAAGCTATGCTCCTGAAGTATTCCATGTTTCTTTGTTTTACTTTTACCAGGAACAAGAGAACCAAAATCAGACCTTTCTACTACTGCCCCCAAATAGAGAAATGACCACAGTTTAACCCTTACCTGACAGCAATGGATTCCAGGGACTTCTGCTTGGATATGGGAAGCTGGAACCTTTAAGAAGGGCAAAGGAATGAAGGCAACATCAAAAAGAAGTTAGGTGTCAGAATTCCATGTTAAGGGGAGAATTTGAAAGCAGAAAGCCATAAAAGCAAAGCTCTTCTGATGGCATGATTTGAAAAATGGAGAAGTGGACAGAGGAAACATTTAGAGGAGACGAGGAAGAGAGTTCACTTTCTCTTAGTTCCTCCTGCTCTGCAGTCGCTGTCACTCTGAGCATGAAATGAGGAAACGATAATGAGGGACTGGAAGGTTGGGAAGAGCATTAAATGGGATTAAGGCTGGCACAGGAAGGTGGCACAGGACTTGGAAGCCTGGAATATCTCAGTGATATGCCTGGAGCAAAGAAACACCGCTTTGAGTGACAAATGTGCAAGTCAGGGACCAACATCTGCAATGGGGGACAAGACACCACCACCCCCTGCCCTGGAAGTGCAGCAGCACTGGCACAAAAAGAGCTCACAAAGCACATGCTGGCATTATTTCAAACTTAAATCACAACCTCAACATGATTTCCCTCTGTTTGCTCTCTATTATTCTTTGGTTGGGTTTGGAGAATTTCAATTTTACAACCTGAAAACAGCCCAAGTATTTTCTCTGGAATTGTCAGCATCAAATACCATAAGAAGTTCACAAAATACTTGTTGGACTGGCTTTAAATATTTATTACATTCTGTTATTGTAGCTGTTGATCTGTATCTGCTTTTTAAGCAGCTGCAAGCAGCTGCACAACTCAATGCCTTGTTTACTACACAGCCCTTACAGTTTCACTTGCCTTCAATCTCCTATCTTATAAAACATCAGGCTAAGCTGAGTCTGAAAGCTTTATTTTAGAATGCCCTTTGCTACAGTTCATGTCTGTAATTCCAAGGAATATTCTTACAGTGGGGAGTTTGGAAGAGTTCTGCTTTAGAAGACTGTTCTGTTCAGTGGCATGATTCCATATTTTAGGAAGCTCTTTTTAATCACACTCCCACAGGACTCTCATATTGAACAGCATTATCTAAAGTACTTATTATATTTAAAACAGCCCTGGAAGGTTTCACATTTCACCGTTCCAATTAAATATTTTGTTTAGAAAGGCCCATAAGTTTCAGAGTTTTGATATTTTAGGGATCCAATTATGATGTTGAATAAATGCCCTATAAACACAAGGCTAACCACAAGCAAACAAGGACAACTGTTGTGCTTTAATTTTCTAGAAATCTGGAGCATCAAAGGGTATTTCTCCAGTAGGCTGAAAAAGAAGAAAATATCTGCATAATCCAGGACTGAGACAAGCGTACTGTAAGATACTTAGATGTCAATAAATTAATAAAGGAAAATTTTGAAGAGGTTTTTCTAATAAGGGGATCATGGCAGGTTGAAGTGTTATTTCGATTATTACAGCATTTAATGTGTTTAGCTCTACCTCCAAGAAACAATCCACATGTTACACAAAAGAATTGCCTCTATCCGTGCCCCAAGGCTGCTAGAGCAGGGAAGGATACTCCAAATTATCCCTTTGGGACGTATTAAAGAGCAAGAAAGAGGAGTGAGAAGGAAAGTGTTCTGAGCTGTCAGGGGTGACAGAGAAATAAATTTTAAAAAAATTGTTCCTGATAGTTTCCAGGAAGCTCAAGCAGCAGGTACAACAATGTGGCACTGAAATCTTGAGGGGGAGTCCCAAGGAAAATAAGCTCGTGCTGGAAAATTGGCAACTGGCTTTTTCATTCAAATAACAGGTAGTCAAGGGGAAAAGAAGAGAAAAAGCAAACGTTGCCAATATTTTGGCACTTGTAGGAGTTCTCCAAAAAAAGCATATCTAGGTTCTCTCCAGCTCTAACCTGAGAGAGAAATGCACATTAATGCTGCAAAGGAGCTGACACTTCTAATCTGCAGCCCACTCAGCCAAGGAACATCCACTTATACACCCTCATGCATTATTCACCAGGAAAATTGAAATAATCTACCCGTGGTTAAGCAGCTCGGAAGCAAATGCAAATCAAGGGAAAGCAGTTGAGAACGAGGATCATTCACAATTCCTAACACTCCTCCACAAGGCTGGAGCCTCCCGTGGGAGCAGCCAAAGCATCACAAGCCTGATCCCAGCAGCTGTGACTGGGAATTGGCCTCTTCCATCCTGGGGGCACAAGCAAGGACCTGTGGCCATGCTTGGAAAAAGAACCTGCTCAGTTTTTATTCAAGTAGATTCTCACCCCTTGTCAATGAAGGTGGGTTCTTGGGCACACACCTGAGAAAGCCTGAATGATGAGGATTATTATTATCATTATTATCATTATCCTCCCTTGATCATTCCAGCACTGGCTACAATCCTCTCCTTTATGGGACTTGTGAAACTTTGTTATATAAAACAAAACCTCCAACAAGGAAAGAAATTATTGCTGTCATCACCTTAATTTTCAGCACTGAGATTTAATGGGAAATATCTTAGGCCATGATTTACAGCAATTATTTTATTATCTTTAGGAACTTACATGAAGATCAGAAAGAACAAATTAATTTTTTGCCTCCATCCCAGTCAGCAGTTTTGAAGTTATCCACCATTACTTACAGGCTGATGTGAACAGGAGAAAGATGTATAATTCTTGGAAGCTTATGCAAATTACTCTGGATAAATTCTCCATGAAATCTACATAAATTTTATATTATGAAGTATTTCCATGTGCCTGAGCTTATTATCACTGAGGTGGTTGTAAACACTCAGGTGGCTGTAAATTCATTAATGTTTTCTTTATCAGAATTTAATAGTTTTAACCCTTCCAGTTGTAAGGAAAACCATTACAGTTTTGTTTGTTTCATTTTTTTTCCCCACAGATCTTCCACAGCAATAAGTTTTCAATTCAATGGAATTGGATGGAATTGACTACTCTAGATCAGATTTCATGAAATTACAGAATGACAGAAAGCAGAAAACACTCCTGTCATAACCACTTTATAGTTTAAGTGGTTATGTAAAGTGTAAAATAATGAATAAAAAAATCATACAGGCCTCACTCCAGGTAACAAAAAATCCACTAGGGTTATATATTTTTGCAATCCTTTCAGAAATATATTTGACTATCAGAAAGCCTAAAGAAAAAAAAAAAAAATCTAAATTTCAGACATTCCAGGTACAATGAGAAAAAAATGTGTTCCTACATGCAGAATTTGTGATGAAAAACTGCTCCAGCAAGAATTTGGGGAGTTCAACTGTATTTCCCTTCATGGATTTTGGGTTAAATTCCCTGTGTTGTGGTGATTCTGCAGCAACAGACCCCACTCAGCCAAGGGAAACAGGAGCCCAGGACAGAGAGAACAGGGCTGGGCCCTTCTTTATGCAAAGTAACCAAGACATTTTTCATGGTCATATAATCCAGACCAAAGCTGCCATGGGGGCTTTTGGAAGATTTCCACAGAGATCTCCACTTTTCCCCAGGAAGCCCATCCCCACAGAATGTTATCTCTAATTTGCTCCTTCAGAGGTGATGCTTTCACTACAGAGTTCTAGTAAATACTCCACAGACTGGAGGCATTTCCTTGCCAAAAATTACTCCTAAATTTCAGATCAACCTAAAGCTTAAAAAATCCTTTGCAATAAGCTATTTTGTGTCAGTAGCACATTGTAAACACGTCCTTAAAATTAAACTGATTATTCATTTAGGTTGAATAACTAAAAATCACCTCTGTTTCAGTTGCTGACCCAGGATACAGAGCAGTGGCATCCCAGAAATAAAGGACATGAAATATGCACCCAAATATTTTGCAAATACTTCAGAACTCTCTTCACATTTCAACTAAAATGACCTCATCCCAGATTTTATGCAGTAAAAGAGAAAAACCTGAGTATGAGTTGACAGAGATCTGACTTTAATTTGAAGCTTCGTGTGGGTCAGTGCTAATTACACCGATTTTTTTCACCATGTTTGCAGGGAAAATAAAACAACACAAAAAGGTAGCCCTAATGGCCTTATTTTATACACATGTAAATCTTGACGCTGTGTGTCCACTTTTATGTGATTAAAAGATATGCAGCTCTGCAGAGAATATTCTTAAGCTAATGAGAAAAGACTGATCTGGATCTGATCACTGTAAAAGCCACCCAATTCCCATCTTGCCACCTCAGGAATAAGTAACTCTAAAATGTTGTTTAGCACCATACCAAAACTATTTGAAAAGGACATCCAGCACAGGTGACCTTGCATTCTCAAAGTCAGATTTTAGGAATATTGAAAAAAACCACCAAAAAAAAAAACAAAACAAACCACCTTGTTAGAACTCTGAGATGTTTTTACCATCATGTGATACTTGCCTGACCTTCCCTTGTTGCCTGGGAGGAATTCAACCAGAATGAGGAATTTAATCCTCCACATTATGCATTTTAATGACTCATTGTTTTCCTATTTCTTTCTAGTTCCTGTAAAGCTTAATGGACTTGAGCATGATTATTAAAATTCTGCAAATAAAATTTTTTAAAAAAACAAAAAAAACTTGAAGTATTAAAAAAAAAGTGGAAACGCAGTAAGGGACATTCTAAAATTGGAGCCCATTTTGTTGGGGATGAGAGCAAAGTGTCTGAGCCATATGCTGGTGTAACACAGGCAAACTGGATACAAAGCTTATGTCATTGCAACTTGCTCCTTCAGAAAGCAGCTACAGCAGAAATAATCCCCAAATTTTACATTTGGATTTACATGCAGCTCCAGATCAGCACCACCATTTGGATATCAGAAGTCCATTAGAGTTCATCTTCCTGTGTCAAGAATATGCTGTTACCAAATAATAAATGCAAATAAATGGGTTTTATACAACTCCTTACATCCAGCTTATTCCGTGTTTTTTCTTTTTCATTTGGACAGAAGTCCAGAAGAGAAGCACATTTTTCAAGTCTGCACAGTTATCTTTCAGATGGCATAGGACACAGTCCAGCAGCTGCCAGGAATAAAAAGAAAAGATTTCGTGTCTTTTCTTCTCCAACAGGAAACCCAAACACACCCTAAGATAAGGCCCAAGCCTAAATCCTCAATAATTTCAGTGGCTTTTATCCAGATTTACACTTCTTTAATGCAGAACTCGATTTGTCACTTGCATAACAGAGTTCAGACACCAGAAAAACTCCCCCTGTCCTTTGAACTTTCTCTCTCCTCAGCTGGCACAGAACAAACTGCAACTGGTGATTTGGACACAGCCATGGGTGGACAAAAACTGTATTTGGATAATCCCACAGGGTTTGGGGGTTTTTTATCAGAAATAAGAAAATCAAAATAAAACAAACAAATCCCAAATTCTGTTAAGTCTACCATCTGACCAAAAAATTCTTCCCAAGCACTATTCCCTCCCTAAATCTCTGGACATGCCTAAAATTATGTTTAACTGCATAAAATTTCTGCCAGTACCTAACTTTGAAATGTACTCTCTAAGAGCCTGGACACCACAGAAGGATGAGAAGTGGTGTTAGTCCTCAGGGATTTTGACTCAACTAGATCTTCTCTTACTTAAAAGAAAAAAACTCCACA
>WEIU01004190.1:1013365-1044564 GCA_013389925.1 Aegithalos caudatus
GCAGGCATGTGGAGAGAAAGCTCCACCAGCTTTGGAGGGAGAGTGGCTTCAAGCTTCAGTTTTTTGTCAGGGAAGATGATGAAAGGGAAAACCTTCTCATCCCACCATCATGAGAAAATTTCTGTCCTCCTACTATGCACAGCCAAAGCAGCAACAAAACCCCCCCCACACACAAAAAGGTGACAAAAAGGAAAACACATTAAAAACCTAAAGCATGTCCTATATTAGCAATGTAGCTAATGAAATTTGCTTTCATTGAGTCGAAAGAAACAATATCAGATTAGTTCCTTTTTTTTTGTCTCTCTTGATTAACTTCACATGCAAGAATGTTCCTCTGTTGCTTCCGTAGATATCTGAATCAACATTGCTATGCTAATGGATGGAAAGATGAAAAGTATTCTGTTCTAAGTACAGAGTGGAAAGGAATAAAGGCACCAGACTCTTGAGATTGCTTTTAACTACTTTTATTTCCTAAACTCCAATCTCAATGTCACAGACCTTGCAAAATGTGGAAGTTCCTGGATCAAATCANAAAAAAAAATCCTTCAGTACAGGCATGTGGAGAGAAAGCTCCACCAGCTTTGGAGGGAGAGTGGCTTCAAGCTTCAGTTTTTTGTCAGGGAAGATGATGAAAGGGAAAACCTTCTCATCCCACCATCATGAGAAAATTTCTGTCCTCCTACTATGCACAGCCAAAGCAGCAACAAAACCCCCCCCACACACAAAAAGGTGACAAAAAGGAAAACACATTAAAAACCTAAAGCATGTCCTATATTAGCAATGTAGCTAATGAAATTTGCTTTCATTGAGTCGAAAGAAACAATATCAGATTAGTTCCTTTTTTTTTGTCTCTCTTGATTAACTTCACATGCAAGAATGTTCCTCTGTTGCTTCCGTAGATATCTGAATCAACATTGCTATGCTAATGGATGGAAAGATGAAAAGTATTCTGTTCTAAGTACAGAGTGGAAAGGAATAAAGGCACCAGACTCTTGAGATTGCTTTTAACTACTTTTATTTCCTAAACTCCAATCTCAATGTCACAGACCTTGCAAAATGTGGAAGTTCCTGGATCAAATCAAAAAAGTGTTTGCAAAGGAAAAAAGTTTTAGCTTTGGATCAGTCAAGCTCTGAAAAGGTGGCAAAGATTATACCCTGAACAGGGCTGGAATTCAGCCTTGCTCTCTTTTAGGATGAGGGAATGATTTTCCTTATCCCAATTATCTTCCAGTTTTATACAGAATTGCCTGAGGGAAGAAAAAAAAAATCAACATATGCAGAAATCATTGCAGCTTCCTCAGATGCAAGAAGGGGTTGTATCTTAGAGGGGAACAGAAGCTGAATAACCCAGCAAAGAACTGGAAGAGCACAGAGGTACAATACAGAACAAAGCTGGCACTGAGGGAAGTGAAAGAAAAATGAGGAAAGGTGACAAGAAAAGAAATAGGGAAGAAAACACAATTAAACGGCAAAGTGATCCAAAACAGGCAAGATGCTACCAGCTGAAAAAATGGTAATATCTTTTTTTGGGGCGAAATTAGTAGTTAGACAAATCTAATCCAAGATTTGAGTGCAAGGTGCTGAATAAGAGGCTCTGGATGTTACAGCTGATCACAGACTGATCGTGGTTGCTGGGGCAGACCAGTGACCTCATTCCAAGCATTTCCCAAGCCACACTGATGCTGTCAGTCTACACCAACAACCTCCCTGTTGTGAAGATTTGGAATTAAACACACTCCCCAAAACTAAGTTCAGGGCTCCCAGTCTGTAGCCTCCCAAGTGCTGCCTCTGAGCATCAAAAAAAAACTTCTGGCATTGCCCTCATTTTTTCTTGGGACCAGCTCGTGGAACTTTTCCTTGCCTTTTTTGCTACACTGCAGGTGATTGCAAGTGGTTCTTTGCTGATTTTTTGGGTTTCCACCCCAGGGAAATCCACTGTGCCATGGAGCAGGACCCCAGTGCTTGTTCCTGCAGCCAGGTCAGTGCCAGAATCCCTGTGTGGGTCACAAAGGACCAGAGCATGTCCTTTCCTCCCTCATTTTCAAGACAGGGGATCACAGGGTGCACAACCTCTTTGAGCAGATGAGGGAGAAAGAGGCATCAGGCTCCTCAGCATCTCACATTCTTCAGGTAATTGCTCAATACTGAATGCTAAATAAAATTGCCCTGGAACACCCCGGGGGGTATGTTTCTGAGCCACCAGCACTTCAGAATCCTTTATTCAAAGGCATTTTTAATGGAATGATCTCGAAATAGTCAATTGACTGCTGAAATATAGTTAACAAAATGTATTATTCCACTTGTTATTTTATTTGTTTTTATATGCATCATTTCCCGCCTTTAATTTTAATTCTATGCCCTCTAAGAAATGCAATCTCCCAGACAGATCTTCCCCTTTATTTTCCTATAATAATATCATAGCAGTTTTCTCTAGCTATTTACAATCTCTTTGCTCCCTTCACAGCTTTTCCAAGCCACGGAATGAAGAATTATGTAAAAATAGGCCACAAGAAACCAGACACACTTGATCTGCACAGCAAAAATAGAGCTCTTTAGCACCTGGCATTCTCAAGAGTGGTAATGAAGCTGGCAAGATAAGCCAGGCTTTGACCCAAAATAAAAAGCTTAGACCTCAAAAAGAAGGATAAATCTCAACTAACACAAAAATTCTGTCTTTTGGTTTCTTGCAAGGTGTGACCCCTGACATCTGGACAAGCAGAAGGATTGGGCTCTTCCCATAGGTGGGAAAAGCAGGAAGATGACAAGAAGCACACATGAAAACATTAATTTCAGCCTTTAATAATCCCTAAGGGCAAATTACAAATAAACCCTGGTGCCTGCAATCTCAGGAGTGCTCATGGCTGAGGGGGAAGCCAAAAGAAAGGAAAGGGACTCAAAGGACAAATCAGCAAGCCTGCACTCGGGAAGCCTTTTTCTGGAGCAAGAAATAAATTCTTCAGGATAAATAACTGATCTCTGTTGAATTACAGTCAATGAGGCACATTTAAAACCAAAAATGCTCACAGAATTTATGTAAAAGTTTGCTACCTCAGATGTTCCATAGAGATGTAAGAGGCTGTTTCCCAAGATGAAAATGCTAGAATGGGAGAGATTATGCAGAGAGAATGGAAGTTTGTCTAGTAATGGGGTTTTTGGTAAGAGAACACACAGGAGGAGGAACAAAATCTGGACTTCTGGAGCCAGCAGAAAACAGAAACCAGAGATACCTCTAGATATTCACAAATAATCTTAATGATGTCAATTCTTCAATTCAATAAATTATTTGTTGTTTTCATTCAGCAGGGATTTCACCCAATTAAAGCCACTTGGCTGGATAATATTTACTCTGCAACTTTTTCTGAATCAAGGTGGCATCATGATTCTTTCTTTTATGAACAATTACTTCATCAAAACTGCCTAGAAGAGAGAAAACAGGCTTTTGTCTTCAAAATCTGAAATTATCAAGATGAATAGAATGGAAAGGCAAAAAAAAAAAAATTTAAAAAATCAAATCACAGCAGAATGGGGATTTGCTAAGGAAACAAACTTGTTGGATACCACGAAATCTCCCAGGCTATGCAGGGCACCCAGCAATGAAATAAAGTTGGAGAAATAAAAATCTCCAAGCATCAGCTCATTAAAAGGGAGAGGGAATGACAGAAAAGGTTCAAGTAGCATCACTAGGCTTTGATTCCCTGGAATCTCTGTCCAAGATCCTAAGGAGAGCTGATTTAAATACTCAAAGTGTTTACTCTGAAAATGTCTTCCACAGCATGACAAGACCTTGACTGCAAAAGCTGCATCTTACCCTGAACTCCATGGGAAAGGCTCAGAGCCAGGCCAGGAGATTGAGATATAAATGGAGTGACAGCACCAGCGTGAAATATTGTGAGCAGTGTGAAACACAGCGTGAAATATTACACTCATTACAAAGCTCTGCCTGTCCCTTTATCAAGCCTCATCTATCATTTGACAACAAATGACGGTGGAGTGACACCAAAGAAGGCTTCAAGCATCAGCTACTTAGTGACCCCTAAGTGCACTGACCTTTCCTCTGCACCCTGCCCATGGGCAGCTCCACACAACAGAGACTCCTTCTCTGCAGCCTTTCCTAAGCCTTTCCTTGCAGG
This sequence comes from Aegithalos caudatus, assembly GCA_013389925.1. NCBI lineage: Eukaryota > Metazoa > Chordata > Aves > Passeriformes > Aegithalidae > Aegithalos > Aegithalos caudatus. The sequence continues at coordinate 1,017,496 of WEIU01004190.1, forward strand.
ACCTGCTAACTCCTTCCTATCCCTCACACAACCAGCCCTGTTTGTCCCTCGTGTAGCACCTTACCTCACCTGTCCCTTGCCACCACCCCTCTTCCTCACAGCAGGCTCCAGCTGACCCTCCAGCAGCCAACCCTCTCTTTTATAACACCCCTGCTCCTTGGAATGAGCCTGTGAGCTCAGGGAGGGCAAGGCTGTTCCCACTCTCTGGCAGTCAATACAGCTCCAATTCTTCAGGGGAGATTGCCTTCAGTGCTATCCCTATTCTCTCACCATCCGTCTTCCCACAAACAAACAGGCTCCTGGGATGAAATTGTTTCCTTTTTAGAGAGGCTGAATATTACCAGATCAATTTTCACAAAGTTGTGACAGTGGTACCTTGTTATTAAAATCAGAGTATTCATAAGGCACTAAAACAAATTTCTTCAGTGAAGCTTCACTTCTTAAATTGTCAAACCATTGTATATTGAACAGAAAACACAACAGTAACTTCATTTCTATAAATAATGGAGTTTGACTGAAAACTGCTACGTTGAGCTGTTAAAAAGGATAATATAAATTCACCATAATAGAAAGAGGAGTTGCAAGTAAGGGAGTCAAGGTAATGTAACTAAATGTAAACAGAGATTAGCAATTATATAGTCCAATATTAGCAATTGAATAGTCCAACTTAACCCTTTTCAAGTTTAATTGAACCAATCTAAAAGTGAGAGAGTAGCCTTGAAATCATGCAAGTGTTTAGTTTTATATTTATAGGAAGTTTTCTTTTAAATACAAATATTTGTTTCATACAATTGGAAAATTCATAAAATTACATCTGTATTCGGAGGGCTTTCCTCATCCAGATCCAATTATTCCATGGATGTTTCTCCCTTCCCCAGATGGGAGTTATATTGAACCTAATTTTTTTCCATAAAGCAATGATGGCACAGAAAAAAAATCACATATTCACAAGTTGCAAACCCTATCCTGTGCCATCAGTCTTAACTTTGTGGTCTACTTTTAGCCTAATTACAGAAAGGAAATTATTGGGTGCTTAAAGAGGTTTGTGGTGAAGTGCTCAGCATAAGGACCTACATCACACTCAGGATTTCAGGGGGTTTTATTTTCCCTTCTCTTCTCTTTTCTCTTTTGAGGTTTTTGCATTTCTGGGGTAGGTTTTTTCAGTGAGTGTTTGTTTGCTAGGTTTTTTTAATTCATCTCTGCTTTTACTTTGGGAAACACAGGAATTTTCTTCAGGAATCATTCCTGACTATTTTTAACAATCTCCATTTTGCCTCCTTTTTTTTTTTCCTAGCATTTATTTCATGTGCTTTCATCTTTTTCCTGTGTTCTCCCCATTGTAAATGGAAGGAATAGAGAGCCCTGGGAGGCTGCACACATCTCTTTCCTCACTTGTCCTACCTCTATTTTTGACCTGGCTCCCCTGTTCCTCTGTTAGAAATCCCACGTGGCATTTGACACAATCTTAGAGAGCTCTTCAGGCTCATGTGGAAAAAATGATTTAAAGAAAAAACACATTAACTTTTGAGGAATACCAGAACTCTCTAGGAGGCTCTTCAAACAGTTTTCCTTCTGTATCATCCTTTAGTGGGCAGCCTAATATCTCAGAGCTGCATTGGCACATCCCTTATCTCAGAAACCCTTGGTCTCCTAATATCCTAATATAGGTGTGACCATCCAAACCCTACTGTTTTGTTACACTGAGACCTAGATATATAGATAAATATATATAATATCATGATTGAAATGCACACATCACATACTTCCAACTGGCACATCCTCGTTAAAAAAGGCACAATTACAGCAAATTTAGGGGTACTGATTTTAGTGGAGCCTGAGAAAAGTTAACAGAGGGTGCCTCAGGTAATGCTGATCAAACTGCAGTAGAAACAAACCCCACCATAAACGTGGTGCTTTCCTGTATCTGATTTAAACCTCAGAGTTTTTCCTCTCCAACATTTCAGCTCTGAGTTGCTCAGGAAGGAAAGTGTGGCAGTGACACAGCACAGTTCAGGAGTCTCAGCCACACTCAGGGTGCAGCAGCCAGAGTGATTTAAGAAACAAAACATGCCTGTTCAAAGAAGGGGTGATCAGCTCCAGAACAACAAAAACAAAATGATCCAACCCCATCAGATCACAAGACCAGGACAATTTTCTAAATCTCATTTACAGTCCTGCAGGTCTTCAACAAGACAAAATGTTTTTCCTGGTTCTAATGCAGTTCAAACAGGAGTTAGTTAATATAAAAGCTGCAGTCTGCACCATGAGAAGGTCAGAGAGCATGGTCACAAACCCCTTCCAGTTTTGTGATCTATGACCTATAAAACCCAATCAGAGGTGACTGAACAAATTTCAGGTCACAGACAAACTCAAAAGTACTATTTTCTTTTTACATCCCCTCAGCCAAATGCAACTCCTTAATTAATTCTAGTCACTTCCCTTGTGTCCCAAAGACATCCTCGTGCAGGATCAGGCACCAGACTGAATCAGAAAGCAGATTCCTGAGGGATGGGTCATCTGCTGACCATTTCCAGTGCCTCCAAAGGGAGCTGCAGGGGGCAGAAGGCTCCAGCTACCAGGTTGAACAACACTGGGGGTTTCACTCACAGGGAGTAAGTGAAAATCATGACTGGAAGTTCCAGTTTGGCAGAAATATTAGTTCAGAATTGCAGCATCTGAGGAGTTTAGGGTACTTGTCCTGCTCTCTGCTCCCAACTTGACCTTTAGCCTGCATATTGAGCTCAGTGGCATTAGACTTTTATGGATTTCATCAGAATTCTGAGGACAATATAACCCACTAAATTATTTTTTTGTAAAGCAAGAAATTAACCTTATTCATTTGATTACCTGTTTGGTATACAAAAGTACATTCCATTTCTGTCCCTGTCAGAGCCCCTGACCCTGGCATCCTTGAATCACTTATTCTATTTTTGTTTCATGGCCTCCTTTCTTTTTTTAAGTTTCATGACTTGGACCAGTTCTGTACATGGCCTCTGATTTTACTCCCCTGTACAGACCCTCAGTGGGGGCAAGACAGTGAAAGCTATTTAAGAAAAAAACAAAACACCAAAAGCAAAAAAGCCCCTACTGGTGAAAAGGTCATGTCTTAGAGCAGCCAAAACCCTGGAAGGGCTTGGGATAGGTTTCTGAGCCAGCTCTGAGGAAACAGCTCTGATGAGAGGAATGTTGCCAAAAACAGCAGAGTTGCAACTGCTGGATACAATGGTCCCAGCCTGGAAGGTGCAGAGAAGGTGAGAGACAAATTTGCTGAGGGGGAGGCAGTGGACTGGCAGCTGGCTGGCAGCCAGATGCACACAGAATGGGAGCTACAAGCCCTGAAAACACTTCCAGCCCTTTGGATCTGGGCATAAAGGCTGGGGCAAGGCTCAAACACAGAGCAATTCCCCCTCTTCCTTTCCCCTGCCACCCTCCCAGGCACCTCCAGGGGATGTGACCTGCAGCTACTGCTCAGCCCAGAGCTCTGCCTGAGACCAAAACCAGCTCAAGGGCACTGGAAGCAGCCTGGGATCCCTTCAGTGGGTTATTTTGGGCTCAAGTGCCAGGCTCTCCTGGTTCAGCCTGTAAAATAAAGCCTAGGAGGAGTAGCTGTGGCAGTCAGTGCCTACCTGGCAGGTGGCAAGGACATGCTGCAGGCTGGTTCCCAAAACCAGGCCAGAGCATCCTGCAATCAGCTGTACTTACAGCAGCACCCGCACATGGCACCAGCTCCCTCCTCCCCTTTCTGCTCAGAATTTCAAGTGAGCCTCAGAAATGGCCACACAGCACAGAATTTGCACTGCAGTCCTTGTTACATGCACAGAATAAGCCCAAGTTCAAAGGCCAAGAGCAACCAGCTCCTGAAAATGAGGTTTAAACCTCAAAATAAAGCAAATTACTGTGAGATTTTGCACCAGTGCGCACACAGAAATAACTAACTTGTGATCAAAGGGAAAAGGAAAACCACAGTAAGTTTTTCAAGCTCTGCCCTACATTTCAATATGTAATTGCATTAACACACAGTACCCAGTTTTCCAATTTGTTTGCTGCCACATAGCAAGAGTGAGCACAGGAAATTCTATTTCTTGCAACCATTCACAGGAAACCAGAGAAATAATAGCAACAGATTTATTTCATACCCAGCAGTATTTGTCTGCTGGTAGCCCAGCCTAAACATCATTAATGCAAAGGGGTCTTTTTCTATGGACACAGGAAATAATTATTAGTTTAGCACAGATATTTGAAAGAAATTGCAAAAGGAACACAAGATTACGATATCCTACCACACGACGTGCATTTAAAACATGGGAAATTAACATCTTGGTGGTCTTGCCATCCAGGTTACACAGATAACATCCTTTTTCCACATTAAATGCTCACTAACATTTGAAATAGGTAATGTTACTCACAAATAACAACTGCACAGGGCTACAATAGATGTTTCTGTCCCTTTTGCTTCTATTAAATAACAAGAGATAAAAATAGAACAAGTCACTGCACGCTGCTGACAGTTTTGTAGCTTTTCCTTTTGCTTTGCTGCCTTTTCCTCTTTCTGCTGTTACGTGTCTCAATCTGATTTCCCCCCGTTTGAGGAGTATTCCTCAGGCATTTGATTGATGAAAATCAAACTTACTGAACCATTCCCCAAACCCAAATAAATAAGTAAACAAACAGAATATTCCTTGGGCTGGCCAGCGTTTAATAGCAACACTTGCAGCTGAAAAAAATCAGGATTGCTGACCTCAATCACTCTCATCTAATTAAAGAAAATTAGTTAGAAAAGCAATTCTACCACAAACCAGATAATATCCTCATGTTCTGAAATACCTGTTCTGCTTATTCTACAATTAAATACATGTTCCTTATGTTTGCAGTCACAATGCTAGTTTAAAAAAAAACAACATTTTTACTCATACCTGAAAAATGTTTAATTTCAAAGCAATTTCTCTATGTAGAACACGTCTACAGACTGTATTAGCAGATTTTCAAAATTATCCAAATAAAAACACCCATGTGAAAGCACAGACAAACCATCACACACACACATCTCTCTGCATAATTATAGAGGAATACAGGAACTCTGACTTGAAGCCTAGCAACAGTATCCAAGTATTAGTTAGTCTGCTAATCAACTACCAAAAACTCGCACACCAGCTCAACGTGCTTCATTTTCCTAAAGCAAACAAAAAAACAGACAAAAGAATCCTATCACCCCTAGCTCCAGAGCTGCTGAAGGACGAGATGCACAATAGAAAACAAACCTTGTTCACTTGAAGAAGAACAACCCATGTCATTTAGTCCGTCTGAAAATTCATCCCATCACAAAGAACCAAGGCAAAAGAGAGATTTAAAAATAGGTTATCCAAGCCAAAGGATTATCAGCTTGCAACATACTTAATATCTGCATATCTGTATCTAATGAAAGCTTCAAAATTCTTACATATATGATTGGGTTTTGTACCTCCATCCTATAGAAGCCATAGTAAATTCTGTACAGCAAATGCTTCCTAAATCTGCTGTGCTCATTTACTCACAGACAGCTGCAGGCTGGATGAAAACAATCAGGGATTAACTTTTCTATTCATCACATCTTTTAATCCATTACTTTCTCTTAGTTTGCAATAAATAAACACATAAATCATATATGTGCTATGGCTAGTTAAAAAAAAAAGTTTACAAGGGACACTATTATTAGTAGTAGTTATTTTTAATGGTGTGCAACTGCTGTACCTCAGGGGTCAGTGTAAGGTCTTCCTCAAAGCAGAAAAGAAGATGCAACAATTGTCACTGAGTTGGGATACACTTCTGCCACCCAAAGACTTCCAAAACAACCAATAATTAAACTAAGCTACTCTGGTGCTGTTATTATTCCTCAAAAAATCTAATTTGGGGGCATGATGAACTGAAATAATCTGGGAAGCCACACTAAGCATTTCATACTGCTTGTAAAACAAGTTTCTAAGTACCTTATGATAATAGGGTTTCTTGCTTTATGAAAAATTCTATTGTGATTTGTTTCAAATAGGATTACTTTTTAAATGATATGGCAATTTCCATTCACCTTTCAAACATCTGCCAAGAAAACAAAAGGGATTCCCTCACCAAAGACATAAATACAGGGAAATCTGGATCTTGTTTTTAATCCTTCATGGGTATCTTTTTTTTTTCTCCCCTGTCCTTAGATTCCTTTATCTTTTCTGTTTGATCTAGTCTTACAGAACTGCCTCATGCCAGTCTGGAGTAAGAACTTTCCTGGTAGAATCAGCCAGGTGGGTTTTATTGGACTAAAGCCACAGGAATCCCTTGCAAGGCTTTTTCTTTACAGGTTTGTTCACCTTACTCCATGGGACATTATTCTCACATTTTTTGGCTCTAAAATAAGTATTTTTATATTTTTCTTCTTTTTCCAGAACAGCTGGAAGTCCTATGATTATTGCAAAGAAGCTTATTTTATATATGCCTAATTTTCACATCTGTCTGATGTAAGTGCTTCACAATTAAATTAAAGAAGGAAGAACAATCTCAGTGGGATTTCATCTGTAGGACAAAGATTTAGTGACTCTGCTGTAAATCAGAATTTTCTGCTTCTGGAGCAGATTTTCAAATAATCAAAGTGCAAAGAGATTGGGATTGCTAAATGAACTTAAAATAATAACAAAGTTTAATGAAACTGGTTAGGTATCAAAATTCAGAATCTAACCAAAAATACACCTTCAGAGAGATGAGTGATTAAAAGTTTCTCAAGAGACTTGACAGTCCTCATCTTCCTGAGGATACTTCCCAAGCTCTTCACTACTCCTTCCCCCTCTGCTGCCTCTAAGGAGGTGCATTACTCAAATGATAAGTGTTGGAATGCATTCAAAACTACAGGAGCACAGTGGATAACCAGACAAGCACGAGAAGCAAAAGCCAACTTGCTGAAGCTGAAATGCTGACAGCACTCTGCACATTCATCATCACACAAGCTCTCAGGTTTTCTGCTCAGGATTTGGTTCTTTGATTTATTCTTTTTTTTTCCCCCCACTGGGAGACACTCCAAATATGGACATTTCAACAACTTCATTTTCTAAAAGCAATAAAAATTAAGGGACAAACGTCCAGCTCAATTAAATTAGGTGGGAGGATATAACATAATGTCATGTTTACTCTTTAAGACAAGTCTATTAATTCAAATACTCATGCTCAATTCACTACCTTGCAAAAATTGCAAGTGAATAATGGAAGTACCAATATTTCTATTTTTCAGTGACAATTAAGGTATCCAAAAAATTTGGAGAATCTTCCCATAGAAAGTATTTTCTAAGAGTTTTTCTAGAAATCACCAAATCCTACAAGTCAGGGGGAAAAAAAAAAGAAGCATTATCCATATGGAAATATAAACAACAAAAAGATGCTTGACCTAATAAGAATAACATGTTCATTTTGAATTCATGCTTTACAGATTATTAATAAATACAGAAGGATGAGGAATTCTTATGTGGAAACAAACTATCCTATTATCCCAGGGAAAAAAAGACTTTCCAGTCTCTGAACTTTTATGCAGAAGTTATGATATTGGTGCATTTTGCCCCCAGTTTTCTCAGTGCACACTGCAAGAGCTACTTGTGCTTCACATTACCACAGAACCTTCAACCACATCCCTGGCAGATTATATGCAACCAGGAAGGGAAAGGGAAAGTAGTCCTTAATCCCCATCCTTAGTTTTATATTTCATGTGAGCTGGCCTAATTTCCCATATAAAGGAAGTGCTCAAGTCAGAGATTTGCCTCGCTGAGTTAAATCACAGAGCCTCCTGCTGCTGCAAAAGAAATTCCTTTTTTGTTCAATTTTGGGATGTTTCTGTGGGACTTGAATTAACTGGAATTAAAGCATTTGAAGCCATCTTATTAAACTGTATTAGGCATCACTTGTATCAAACTGGCTTTTATTTTAAAGGCAAATCTATCTATCTAAAAAGATCTTGAAAGAGCCTCCAGGTTTTTTTTGTCAGGGGCCCTTGAGGCCTGTCACTACCCTTAATCCCACCAGACTCAGTGAGAGGGAATGCTTTCATGGATATGAGGGGCTGGCTTCTGCCATATATTCATTTAATTGTAGAGAAGTGTTTTTCTCCATTTTCATCTTCTGATCAATTATTCCCATTTGAGAGCAGCTTCAGGCAAGGCCAAAACAACCTGCAAGAGCCAATCTGCCTCTTCCAGGTAGGTGGATGTGTATTTAGTCTATTACAAACTGACTGATATATACTTAGAAAGCACCCACACTTATCACATTTTCCTTTTCAGAGTATATTTTTGAAAGTGTTTCAGCTTTTTCCCCATTTTTTAAAAAAGAGTTACTTTGCAAACCTCCCTGAAATGTCACCAGCCCTGTGGTTGTATCTCACATAGAATTGGTTTCAACATCTTTGCAAAATCCTGGCACAAACAAGCAAAACTGCTTTTCAGAGTCTGTAAATGTTTTGCTTACCAATATCAGCTTCCCTGTGATTCTTGATGTATTCAGCAAGCTCAAAGTTTCCCGCTATTATAGCCACCTAAAGGATTGTAAAACAGGCACAATTAATATGTTGTCATCACTTGCTAAGAAGGAAACCACGTTGCATCACTGCCATACATCAGACAAACGTATTTTCATTCCACAAAGTGGAGTAATTCTATTGCTCTCATTCTGCAATACCTATCTGAAACAGCAGCAAGAAATGAGATTTTAATCTGTTTGTAGGAGCACTGCCAGTCCCCCAGCTGCCCATTTCCCAGGAATGCTGTGATGGAGGCAATCTCAGGAGGCTGCTGGAAGGGCTGCTGCTCCTCACGTGGTGGCAGTCCAAGGCAGCAGTGAACATTAAACACAGCACATCCCCAAAGCCCTGGGAGCTGTAGGGGTGTGTGGGAAATGCTGCAGGAGACACACTGAAGATATTATCTCCCTTTAATTGCTCCTGCCTCGCTCCTTACCTGAGCAATAAACACAGGAGCTGAAATGCAGAGTACATGAGAGAACCAGGACTAAGAGCTACCAGTATTCAGGTACTGCTAAGGCACCAAAAAGACACTGAAAGAGAGAGACTGGTGAAGTGAATGCAGATGTGGAGAGTTTAAAATATCTAAACACATCAGGTTCTAAAATAATAATTTTCTTTTTCACTTATTTCCTGGTTGTTGAACACAGATCTAAATTCTGATATAAATGGACTTAAAAAGAAAAAAAACATCTCCAACAGGTGTGAGGGAAGCAATTCAGTTTTGCCATTGCTGACTTCTTTTTCTTCTTCTCCTCTTTTTGCCCTGAATATCAAGGAATTATCTTTTCTGGCCCCATTTTGCAGCTTTGATAGATCCTTTTCTCTAAGGGCACTGTGGCTTTCCAGATGTATGTGCAAGGCATAAGCTGGGCCAACATTTCTGCATCTACCGGCTGCAGGTTAAAAAAAATATTAAAAATACCTTGCTTTAGGATTCTCAGTCAATGTCAGCAGTATCTTTGAATGTAACAAGCATAAGATCTTATTTCTGCACTCAGCCTAGAAAACTGAATGGAGAATTTTATCTACCAGTAACAAGAAAGCAAAAGAAAAACGACAAAAAATACACCTCATATGGAAATCCCTGAAATTGAAGGCTTTACACCCAAGCTTTGGCTGCCCCATCCCTGGCAGTGTCCACAGCCAGGTTGGATGGGGCTTGGAGAAACCTGGGCTGGTGGAAGGTGTCCCTGCCCATGGCAAGCTTTAGATCTGGGTGACTTTAAGGTGCCTCCCAACCCAAGCCATTCGGGAGTTCTGTGGTCAGGGAGGTTGGACACAAGAAGGTTGATGCACTGGCACCTCAACACCACCTGAAAATTACTATTTTAAACACTGGTTAGCCAACCTTTATTCCAGAAGCCCCTCCAGAGAGAAACAGCTTCTCACCATGGATAACACATCAGAATCTGGCCCCCAGCCTCCTCTGTGCAGCCCTGAAGTGCAGCTCATGACTCTTCTCTGGCAAACAGCACCAGGAAAGCAATAGCAGAGCTGTACTAATCCTCTCTCTTTAACTTCCAGTCCTGCAGCCTGGCTGGCTCCAGGTTCATAAGAGGAACATTTGTGTGCAGCTCTGTGGTTTCCTCTGCATTGTAAGCAAGTGAAAATAATTCTGATATTACCCCTAATTAGCAGTAAAATTCCAACAAGGGGGGAATTCAGCAGTGATAGGCAGCTTGCTAGACAGCAGCCATGGTACTCAAATCAAAGAATTTTTGATACGGAGCAGATTTTAAACCTCAAGTATAAACATGCTCTTCAAGTGATAAACACATTTTATTACTTGGAAAAAAAAGATATTTCCAGATAACTAAGTGACAGCTTGACAGAGAATTGTTCCTGTATTTGCTTCTGAACCAACCAGTAGATTCAGCAAGCTCAAGGAACGATTTTTCTCAATTTAATTCACTTCGATGCACTAAAAACAGTATGTAAAATCCTTACAGCAAAATGAAGGAAAGATATGCTAAGATCTAAGGAAAGCAAGGAAAAGTTAAAAAGTACAAATATTTCTTGGCATAACATCAATGCACTCCACTTGAATTTGATGGGTAAAATGTGTGGGAGAAAGTGAAGTCAGAAAAATCAGAAAGACACAAAATTATTCTCATTCAATTTGTACAGTTGCAAACCACAAAGCACGGCAACCTCAGCCCTTTTTCCATCCAAATGTGTCTTAAGCCAAAACTATAGTAAAATATAAATGTGTACACATTAGGACAAGTGAATGGTCTTCAGAAGATACAGAGCTGGAACCAAATTAAGGTGGTGGAAATTCTCTCCTTGATCAAGTACCTAAGTCAGAGACTAACTGAAATCCTACACATGTACTAAATTTCTTTGTACTCTGGAATAAAACAGTAATGTAGTGCCTTGGCAGAAAATACTAGAGTTTCATTCTCTCCGTGCTTCATAATTTACATGGTTTTAAACAGCCATAGTTTGCTTTTGAGGATGTTCTGTACACAAGTGCTAGATTTAAAATTAAGAGGTTATGGCAGGAAAGAAGGCTTTGTTTGAGGTTTCTTTTGATCACAAGACATCTCCTCTTGGCAGTGAAAAAGTAGCACAGCCAGCAAAACTGCAGCAAAAGTTCGCTTCCAATTCCAGAGTGTCAGAGATCCCAGTCATCAAAACGCATCACGTGCGTGTTTACAGACATGAAATATCGCCATGAAAGGCTGGAGGTAGCACTTTACATCTAGAGGCTATCTACTGATTCTGTTATGCTGAAGCTTCAAAAACTGCAGCTCTTCTAAAACTGCATATGCAGCAGTCTTGCCATAATTCAGGTACTTTCATTCCTGCAGCAAATGTCCTTTCATGTTGTCCTTTTGACATTTATCTCACATCAAAAGCCTGCGTGTCCTCAGTCACGTTTTTCTGCAAACACGATAAAATCTGGTTCTGCATGTTGTACAAAATAAAAACATCACTCACACACAATTTGCACTGAAGCCTGCTATGTGTTTTGCCCTGTTTTTAAAGGGTGTCTTTACTTTGCATCCAGAATCAGAAAGAGCTCACCTGCAGGGTCCCAGCACAGTGTCAGAGCCCAGCAGAAATGCCTGACTCAGTAACTCAGTAATTTTAAACCCAAACCAGGATGTTTGTCTGCTGCAGACATTTGGTTGGGAGCCCTGCCACTTTCTACTGTACAGAGAGTAGAAATTATCTTGTTGGGGTTTTTTTTTTTTAATCAGCATTAGAGGCAATTTTATATGAATGACAGTAACCAAAGTGAATCACTTATCAGCTCCCTCCCAAGCTTAATTGACCCCACTAAGGCTGCTAACATGGGCACCTAATTATTACCTAATTACCTCTGCTAACACACATGTCTAGCCTGGGTAATTCTGCCACAGGGAAGCGAGCAGAGAGTAAAGCTAAGCAGGAAGACGGATCTTGGTTGGAGGCAAGTCACAAAATAAAAAGAGAGGATAAAACCATGCAGCTGGACAGTGGTACCTCCTCCTATTCCCACCACGGTCTGTCTCCAGTGTCAGAAAACCTAATGGAGTGTCCGAAACAGGTCCCAGCTGGGACATCCTGAAGCACAAAGGCACGGGGTGAACAACTCGCTGGAGCAGAGCCAGGAGCTGGCTGTCACTCAGGGGGTGGAACAGGGAGCATGACCAGAAAGGCTGTGTTTACACAGATATTTCCTCTGCCTCGGGAGAAGCGGGGCTGTCACAGTCACCCCAGCGTCTCACTCGCTGTCTCACAGACAGATGTTTCTTTCAAACCGCGCAACTGCTTCCAGGGCCTCGCTGTTTGCCACGGCAGGCAGTGCCAGATGCTGCGCTGCCAAGCCTCGGCAGGAAGGGAAGGAGTTGAATCGACACTTGGCAAGTTGCTACGGGCGGTAACCAAGGGACAGCTCAGCCGAGCGCAGACCCGAATGAATGAATGAGGCAGCTGCAAGGCAGGGACTGGGAGGGAGCAGGCAGGAGGTGGGAGCATCCCAGGGCTCCTACCCCAGCACTCAACACTGGCATCTTCACAAGTGGGTCTCTTTCTCCTGACAGATCCTCACCCCTGGCTTTCTGATATTCTCAGTCAGAAACGTTCTCTCGGGGTATAGAAAGTGTTTAAGTTGCCTTTCAGGAGTCAATTCAGAAATTAAATATTTGAGGCGTCAGGTTAAGTTCTGCTTTTTCTGAATCGTTTTCCCCAAAGAAACTTAGTTTAAATAAGGGCAAATGAAAGTACTTTGTGTAAACAGTGAAACTGGCCAGATGTCCTGTTACAGGTTTCAGTGTGACAGTTTCACAGTGTTTTCAGACTCTGCATCAGACAGAAGTAGCACTGACTCACCACCACCTCTCTGTTTCGCCCCATAAATGCAGTTCTAAAGAGATCAGTTTACTTACATTCAAGTATTTACATTTTTTATGGGCATTAATGCAATTTTTTGTTCCTTTCAGGAAACTTCAAGTTTTATTTACACTTTACCTGGCATTAACCTTTTGCAATTGATTTTTTCCTGCTCTTGAAATGTCTCAGAGGTAGAGATTATATTAAGTTATCATGTGATGATTTCGTGGCCTGTTAACAAATACAATTTTAGAGCTTTATGGGCTAGTAGCCCTGAAAGGCAAACAGCATGGCTAAATTACATTACCCCTCTTGGGAACAAACTGCTCCACCCAAGGAGAAACAACAGGAAAAAAAAAAGACAGAAACTGAAGCTGTCCCCTCTTAAATCAAGACAATGAACTTTAACAAACTTTCTCTGTGGAACTGAAGAGAGCCTTTTAGTCCATTCATGTTCCACTCAGCCCAGGCTCCTGCATTTCTGCTGCCCATGATTACATTTGAGAGACCCAAAGCTCTGAAACACAGAGGGAGCAGTGGGAGCTGCAGGGTTGTAGCTGCCATTCACAGTGAGCACATAAAACATCACCACTCCCCACCTGCTTTTTCTCCCCCTGCTCTTCTCTTCCAGACAATTTCCCTTTTCCTGAGCAAAGTGCATTTCATTATTCTTTCCTTCAGGGCTGATGTTTCACCTTTCTCTTGTCTCTGCCAGCCAGCAGTGCTCACTGAATGATGGCTTTTCCAGAAAGCCTGGACTGGCAGTAAGTTCAGCCATGGTGCTGTACATTAAAGGAGGCAACCCCAGCCCAGTACAAAATGTGAGCTGCACCAGTGCAAATGCAAGTGGACAGACAGGACACTGAGGTAAACTTTCCCTATGGGTTCCCATCTTCAGTGGGAACTACAAGGAAGAGGTCACAGAGCCCTGTGAATGAGGCTGTAACCATCAGACTCCAGAAACTGCCTTCCACCTAAACCACTGGCTCACAAAATCGTTAATTATTTCTCATTTCACCAAGGACTATATTATTTTAACAATGAAAAACAACACTCAAGCAGTCACAGCCGTCTCACAACAGGATTCCCTATCAGCAGAGGCACGTAAGAAATTAACATGAGGGAATATAAAAGGAAGGGTTAGGATCACTTCCTTAATCAAAAGATTTTCAGAAATGCTCTTCCATGTATCATAATCAGGATGTGTTTGCTTAGCATTAAAAAAATACCACCACATTCCAATTACCACAGCTTTTGGAGATTGACACCTCTTTAATTTGATAAGAAAATCCAGCAGCATTTACTGTGGGGCAATGAAAATGTAACATAGCTAAACTTGAACGTATTTGTTTTCTAATGTGTCTTCAAAGAAAAGCTCCCCTTAATTTAAAAAAAAAAAATTTAAAAACAAAAAAAAGGAGATATCTGGAGCCTAAAGCCACTTCAAATTTAGTCCCAGCACACCATCAAGCCCACAGCAGTCATCCCCAAGGACATGAGGAAGTTAAATTGAGGTTGTTGAGTGCCAAGACCCTGTTCCCACGTTGTGCCCATGTAGGACACGGCAGCGGGAGGCTCCATCCCTGATAAATGGTGACACAAACCCACCCGGCACGCTCAGCAGACTCCAACAAATCCCATCCCAAATGGATCTGCATTAGCTGCTCTCACGTAGCGTGCGGATTTTCTAACTCTCCTCCACGGGACAGATGGAGTTCAGTTTGGAAAAGCAGGAAGCAATCTGTGTTCAAATTCCTTTTCCATAGGTGTGGGATGGAAATGTATCGATCACCCACTGTTGGTTCCTTATGCAATTCCAGGAGCCTGCACTTGAAGAGATGTTTATTGATTCAAAGAGCACCACCAGCACCTGGAACTCAGATTCCGTAGGAAAGGCATTCTCTTGTAATGCCTGAGCAAAACCTCACAATGCAGCAAACGTTGTTCTTAGCCCAAATCACAAAGCAGACCTCAGGTGCTCCCCATCAGAATGTCAAGAATTCCAAATGGGTGTTTCTCTGAACCAGTTGGAAATCCTACACAATTGCCACGGCCATAGAATCTAAAGAAGAACTGCTGGACAATCATGAATTCCTTATTTCACTTTACAAAAATCAAAGGGCAAAGTTTCACCCCACATTTCGTAGTTCCTTGGACTGCAGTTGATTTTAGACTTTAAGGCTACGACACAGCAAAATAAAAGTATCGGAAGCTTCTTGGTTCACCTCATTAAAAAATAAACCCAAAAGCTTGATTTAATATTCTATTAATATCACCAATTCCCTGTCTTTATCTAACAGTACTTCTGAATACATAGAATATGGATGATATAAAATGTGACCTCAAGGAGATATATATGCTTGCATTATGGAGACACACATTCACACTCCAAAACGTCATTTAAAAATAATTAATTCTGAAGTTGAGATGTAATAAATCTATTTAGAAATACTTCAGAAGTAAATCACTACTTCAGGAAGTTGATGGTTGTACAGTATTTTGTACATTAAAAAAATGTTTTTGTTGAAAATAGATCACAACTGAAAGGTTTTATTTTATAAAATAAAATTAGTTTTATCTATTTGAAGTTTCCTTTCAGGTGTAAAATTTTCAAGTTTTAACAAAACTCACTGAAATAAGGTAAGATAGAGTAAGGTAAAGAAGTAAAATTGAATTTATTTTCTTTAAATAATAGCCATCAAAGGTTTATATTAATTGCAGAAATAACCCACATTCTCTACCAGGGCAAGAAAATGCTGACAATTCTCCTAAATTACTTTATAGTAATGTTATGAAGAAATACAAGTAAAAAATTCATATTCAGCATTTTCCTGCATGCTTCTTTCCTGGACAGAGGAAACATCTTAACATTTTTTTAATCATATAATGTAATACAAGTTCAATATTATGCATTTTGGAAAGAACTGTGTATATTAATATATCTGATGTCCAGTAGATGGCAAAATATCAGCAATCACCACCTTTAATCTTGGCACTTGATTCATTCAAACCCCAAAGTAACATTTTTTCCTTTTTGTTTCCAATATCCACTTTCTATTTCATTGGAGAGCAGGATTAGCTTTACCTTTTAGATGTTTTCTGTCTATTATCTGCTCGAAAGCCAATTTCATCTTCGTCAGGTCTCCATACAACAAAGCACAATAATGTTACTATCCTTTAAATAGTCCTTTGAAGACAGTTTCTTCACCACTGATTTTTTTTTTCCTCCAAGAGCATTCTGCTGCTACTGTTCCCAAATTTGCCAGCACATGTTAGCATACTGTGTACTAAAATCTCTTAGCAACAATATCTTAGTGTCTAACATTTCCCTTCTTCCAACTATGATTCACGGAGCCATCTGTAGTCAGATATTGACATGCAGCATCCCAAAATAGGCACCTTACATTTGCTCAACAACTAGTTTTAGCATCTGAAAATATAAATTATGGGGAGAGGGCCAATATTTTTTGCGAGGCTCCTCAGCATTCCCTGGATCATTTTAGCACTGTTTAAACAAAGGCTCGCCACGAGCGCTTCGCCTCGGTATTGAGGGCAAAGTATTCCCGCTTTTCCAAACGACGGCTCCGCTTACGCAAGCCTCTGAGCAATCCCAGGCTTCCCTGCTGAGGACCACCTCACACTGCTACTCAGGTTGTTTTTAATAGTAATCCAAGACTAGATTTTCAAGCTCCATGATCCCAGCGTTCGTTCTTCACACCCTCAGAAGCCTCAGGCTCATGGGAAGCATCCCAGGATGCGTGGGACAAGGTCAATGTCCCAGCTGGGTGAAGACAAAGCAAGACAATTTACAACCACAGCCTCCCAAGCTCTGCTTTTGCCTCCCAAAACTCTTACCAAGCTTGCCCTCAGAAAATACAGAGTCTTCTTCTCAGCTGCAGCAAATTAACTCTTAGAAGCAAAGACTTTGCATAACCCGAGTTATTCGTGGCAACGTGCTGCGCAATTCTGTACCACTTAAAAGAATAGTGCCGTACTAAAAATGTTAATTAAACAGGAACAGGAAATGTTAATTAAAAATAATCATATTCAGCAGAATAAATTACATAGAGGGAGTCGATAGTATGGCTTTGGAACTGTCTCAAGTGTGAGAAACACACTTCCACCCCAGCGAAATCAGCGGGATTTCATCCACTTCAAAGGAACTGAGATTTTACCCTAAATACTTTCCAGCAATTAATATTTTAAAAACAAGCAAACACACAACAACGTGCAGCCAAATACAGCTGGACTTTATCAAAAAAAGCACGCTGCAAGCACAACAGTGCTGGCACATTTTCCTTGCTAAAATGCTGGGTTCGCTTGCAGGAGGTTTGACAGCCCCTGTGGGTCTTCTGAAACACACTCAGTGGCCATGAAGCTGTGCCAGGGCTGAGCCAATTCCAGTCGGAATTTGGGGAAGGCAATCACTCTGAATGACCTCTTTTCCTTTTAGGTCCTGCAGCACTGTCTTAGCAGGACTGGACAGCACCTAAAACGCCTGCAGGCACCTTTGTTCTTTTTCCAATCTTCCTTGCTCAGGTTTAAGAGGCAGAACCTGTGTTTTATTCTCCACAGTTCTTTCACGAATGCACACAAACAACTGCGTTCTCAAAATCCAACCACTCTTATACATGAATTAGCCATGATTGAATACCTCCAGATTGAACTAAGCCTGCGTGGACACCAAGATTAAAAAACAAAATGTAAGTCCTTTCCTCATTTCTATATCATCTCCTCCCTAGGCTTTGAAATGCAAACTTAACTCCTAGGACAAAAGGAGTCGCAGTTATGCAAGAACCAGCTTGACAGGAAGTGTTGAACTGAATACACCAGCAAGTCGAGCAGAGTTACAAGGAAACATGTCAGGAACACACAGGCAAATCCAGCCCAGGCACAACTTCACTGCTTCACGACATCCTTTTATTTCCTCCTGTTTCTTGCAAGGAGAAGTAACTCAGATTTTTTTAAGTTATCCTACTTGGTACAGGCTGTATTGAGCCTCCTCCATTGTCACTGCATCTATTGGGAAATTTTATGATTCCATCTATTTTAAAAGTAGAGGAAAAAAACCTCCATCTTCCTGCTTCTCTGCTGAAATGCCACCCAGCAAGTTATCCTCAGGGCAGATGCATTTTTCTACACTTGTGTTTTAATAATTAAACAATGCAGAAAAAGCAGAGTGTGATACACACACACACATTTACATTTACAGACTCATTCCTCAGGAAAATCTAGCTCAAGCTGGAAAGGGCCATCAAAAGCCAGTTATTACATAATCCTTATTACTGCTACATGGGTGAGCAGTGGTTCCAAAGGAGTATTTACTGAAAGCAAATAAAGCCAGGTTGCAGCATCAGATGAATCAGGTAAGATTCAACAGCCAGTAACAAAATTGACTTAATTTTCTTCGTCTCCATCTGAGAAGATGCTAAATCAAAAAGCCATGAAATGCAATCTTCTCCAGCTGAACTCTCCTAGAAAAAGGCTGACAACACGTGCTATTTGCTAGGTTTTGTTTTCCTTGGCACTACAGGAAACCGTAGGGCTGTGCAGAGAATTTGGCTCAAGGGTTTACAGGTCTGTACTGCTGTAGGGTGAAATCTTCCACCTCTCCAGGCAGCCTTACCTCATGGAAAAGCCAAAACCCACCACGTCAGCAGCTTCTTCCCCAAACACTTTCAGAAAAAAAAAGTCTTCCTACTCACAGCAGTCAGACACTTCCCACTATTTCACAGCAGAAACTTTCAGGGATTCAGTTTTGCAAACACTTAATAACATAGTGTTGCTTCAACTGCTAAGCCAAATGGCTGGAAATCCTTTTGGAAAGCCCTTAGGATGAAAGGCATCGGTGAATAAGACACTGTGATTATTTTACCTAATACATTTGGTGGCTCCCTTCCAAACTCTGTGGGTTAACTACAATAAAACCTTTGGAAACAGCAGTCTAGCAATAGCCCATGCCAATGACATAGTCTGATGGAGATGGGATTGCTAACTGCATGCCAGGAATGCTTCCTCCAAATGGCAGGGGAAGATGATGCTAAGTCTGTCCTACAGGCACAGATCCTCCATTTTTATAAGGAGCAAGAACTTGGATACAGCCAGAAGATAATGCTGAGCAGCCTGTTTTGAAATGCAAAAGCAAGAGATGATGCCACACAGCACCCAACCATGAGAATTCCATGAATCCATTTCTGCAGGCCTGAAGTGCCCACGAGTCCCACTCACAGGTTATTTTATCTCCCAGACAAACTGAATGGTGCGAACATCTCAAAACAGCATGGTTTAAACTGGGATTATACAAATCCCCACTGTCTCTTGTAACTTCACCCACAACAACCAATTGTGTCTGAATCACACTCAAGCCTGTCTTACTTTAAGGCAAGAGCTGCTGGTGACCCTTAAAATTAACTTTGCTTAATTTGTTCCCTTTTATAACTTCAGAGCTTTTTTTCTGGTGGAAGAACAAACAGATTGGCTTCTAACTACCTCAGAGAGTCCACTTTTCCCAGAGGAATTGGACTGCCTGTGGCAATACCTGAGGCATGCCAGCAGGACAGCCCTGTCTGAGCATGGACAGAATGGGGAAAAGGGGGAAAAAAAAAATGGGACTTGGATCATTAACATGGAATAAAACACAACAGATGGTCACATGGAGACTTCTCCATAAGTTTGCTTTTAGTAAAAAAAAAAAACTAAGGCAGACTCTGCAGTTAAATATTTTTAGCATCTCCAAGCATGGCAATGTTTTGCCTTTCTCAATAAAAGGTAATCATATTTCATTCTTTTATGCTTTACTACTTTACTTCCATTTGGCTGCTTTTCTGAAAAATCACAGGGTTAAAACCAAGGTCAGGAGGGACAAGCCAGCACTAAGAAAACCATCCATGAGTCAGGAGGAATCAATTTAACTCCATTCTGTATCCATACATATTTTTCTGCTACTATATCTCCTAATAGTCTCAGGAATATTTCATTTGCCACCACTTCCCCCAGTATCAATTTTCCCCCTTTTAGTTATTTCCCTTCCTTTTAATTATTATTGTTTTAATTTTATGTCTTTTAAAGAAGTTGTGCTGAGTGTGCCTACATATATACAGACTCACCTACATTTTTGATATTTAAAAGAAAAATCCATAGTTTGTTCTAGAATGTTCACTTGTATAGATTTTTTTAAAAGTATGAATAAGTTCCATTATTTGACTGAAATCAGGAGAAAAGCTGGAAAAAGCTTGAAGCCTGACTAAAGGCAGAATGCATCATGAGCTCATAGCTGTATTTTTTGCCAATATTCAGTGATTCATTGTTCACACAGGTGCTTCAGGAAAGGAACTAGGATGGAAATAAATAAATGGAAAAGTAGGGTCTTTCTGTAATTCATATGCTCCATGAACACAATGGATCCATATTTTAATGTCGTGACAGGAGGCATTATTTTATATTTGTGAAGAAGCCTTTCCAAGGCACCTGATAGAGATTTTGAGTTTAAAATTAGCTTTCACACCCCTTCCAAAAAAAAAAAAAAAAACCCCAAAAAAACAACAACTGAGAAGAACTTCTTGTCCTTTGCCTGTAAATTTCATCCAAAAGAGAGAAATTAAAAATGCCAGTAACCTAATTCTAAGCTGGGCTTTGGGAAGCCATTTTAATGAGATGATGGATATGCCCAG
Source organism: Aegithalos caudatus (assembly GCA_013389925.1). Lineage (NCBI taxonomy): Eukaryota > Metazoa > Chordata > Aves > Passeriformes > Aegithalidae > Aegithalos > Aegithalos caudatus. The sequence continues at coordinate 1,038,007 of WEIU01004190.1, forward strand.
TTGTGTCTGTGTCACCCCCAGCCAGCTCAGCTTCCACATCCATGGGTTTAGTTCCTACTCCTGCTTTTGGAGCCCCTGTTTCTGAGTCAGTCTGGAAACCAGTTCCCACTGCCAGGTTATTAATGTGGAGATCAGCACACAGGGCAATTAAAGAAAATGAAATAAACCACCACAACATAACACAACGGGGGAGAGAGGACAAGGAGGGGTGGGTCAGAAGAGTTTTTCAGTGTGAGGAAAACAACACATGTTTTCCCTTGCCCAGACTCCAAAAGAGCTGAATCATTTTGTTTTTCTGAACAACAGAGATGCCAAGCATGGAAAATTTCAGTTCAAATGATTCAAATCCAGGGAAAAAAAAAGAAAAAAGTGAGCAATTAAAAATAGAGGCAGGGCCAACACACTAAAAGGAGCAATTCTACCTGCAGTGCAGCTGGAAGATTGCTGCCCCTCCTGCAATCCATGGGATGCAGGCACATGGATAATCTCCAGGGACAGCAAAGGCCAATCATTAGGGATGCCTGAGACACAAAGCATTCTCAGGTACAACTCTGCCTTTAAAAGTTGGCACTAAATGCCACCTCAGAATAGCTGTTCTGTACATTCAGACACATTTGTTCTAAAAACACTAATTATTAGCACTATTAGCTAAAATAGTGCCTTATTGCCCATTTGAATTACTCATATGGAAGTGCTGATTACTAAAAGAAAAGAGACCTGATAAACAAGGTGTAAGTTCATTTTAACTTACACATCATTTCAACAGCTTGTAAACACTGCAAAACTCAGATTTTTTAGCTATTGGATTAATATTTGCTAGATAGGCAATGAATTATTTTATGTTAACCTTGAAGCACAAGAAACATGTGGAAAAGAAAGTAGCTGTGGACAGCAGTGAGATACCATGGCTTTTCTGAAAGGATACTTCTGGAGGTTTTACTAATAAAATAAAAACTAATAAAATAACATGAGGGTTACTTAGATGGCCCAGCCAAGATGAACTGGCTAAGTGATTAATAAACAGAACTGGCAATATAATATAATGATGTGGCACAGGTTTCATCTCACCTGAAGTCACTAAAAATAAAATACAGGAAAATTTCTGCTGACCCCACGTTCTGCAGACTTTCAGCAATGGGTGACATCAGCTGTACCCAGCAGGGATTCACCCCAGGAATGGGTCAGGATGAAACACATCCCCCTGCAAAAGCAGCTCCTGCAGGGTCAGGTGCTTAACTGGAAAATACAGCCAAGCTTTTTTGTGTCCTCAGCACCTGGCAATGCCATTCCAACATTCAATCTGCTGGACACTGAAAAGGCAAAATGGACACCCAGATCCCAGGTGGGCACAAATTCAGCAGAATTCAACCCAGATTATTTTGCCTTCCTGCAATCTGGTATATCTATGCTTGCTTTAACAAGCCCTGTGATTTGATAAGAAGTGAGCACACGCACATTTATTCTTTTGGTGGCAAAACTGCACCACATTCATTGGACACTGATGCCTGATACAAACTCTGCCACTCACTTTCATCAAAAGAATTAAAGCCTTGGCAGACCTCGAAAACAAAATTTCTCCAGGACTGGATCCTGTTGTTTTTACATAATAGCACAACTTTCAGATCACCCATTTTCCAAGCAGCAGCTCCAAAGAATCATCCTTTTAAGGTTTGCTGAGAAAGGGACATAATGGAGGTGACTCAAAGGAATAGATGCTGCAGCTACAACCACTCTCATTATGTACATATGAGATGCCTCGATGTTCCTGCCTGCTGATTACATGAGCAAACATTTTTAGTATGCAAAATCCTATTAACTCAAGGGGATTCTGCATAATTTTATAACAGCTCCACTTGTGGTGTTCAATCGACTGGGTCAGCAACAGACAGATGGCAAAGAATTCATTCTAAGGCTGCTTTATTGCAGTGCTGGCATCAGGGTTTCCTCTACTCACTCCACTTGGATAAAACAGAACTTTTTCTACATTCCTTACACATTTTTTCCTGTTCTAAGAGCAACAACAAGAAGGTTAGAGCTGTCAGCACAAAGGGGAAGACAAATGAAAACTCTTCTGTGTGACATTTACCCTCCTCCCAAAATCCTAAACCAAAAAGGAAAGCTAACCTCAAAGACATCAAGTAACAAAATAATCTAATCCAAGAGATTATCCTGGAACACATCCCTCCCATAATTTGGGCTTTCTCTCGCTCTGTTTTCTGACCATTTCTTAATTTTGAGATGCAGAGAAAAGTATCAGCCACTACTTAGTGCTTAGCATGTATTTAGATGGAGAATTATTAGCGGTCTGAAAATGGTGCCTAAAATTAAATTATTAATGAACCATTTCCCCAGTTTGAGGAAAATGATCCCAAAAGTAAACAACAGTTTGACTGGGATTTGCAAGCAGAAGAACTCTTCAGCTCTTGAGATGCACAACTTAGGCCCAAAAAACCTTCAGAATATGGAGGGAGTTAAACTGATACAGAAATATTTGGCTGAGGTTTTTTTTAGGTTTTTTTTGAAAGCCCTGTTTTTACATATAAACTTGGAGGAGTTACCTCAGAGACCCACATGGATCCACCAAAAATTCCAACTGTTTCACTTGTCAAAGCATTTGTCCTTGAATCCTTAAACCAGCATTATCCCAAGTGCATCAAAAAGGTAATGGGGAAGACACATCAAGGAAAGACAAATCAGAATTTCTTTCAGTTGGAACAATTCCTTGGTTTGGGAAAACAGCCCCCTCCTGTTTCACCACAGCACAGTTCCTGTTAATGGCATTGTGCCATCATTCTTCCAGAAGCACTGATGTTTGTAACATGAAAAAAACTCTTCCATTTTGTTTTGGGTGTTGTTTTTTTTTAATGTGACACTTTCCATCCCTATTTCTCACATGTCACTTTGCATTAGGAATGTTTCTCTGACATCCAGGCTAATTAAGCCTGCTTCAGGAATAAGGGCTTGAGTCTATCAGCCATACCTGACAACCCTTTGGACAGCCAATTCCCTTCCATTTGGATTTTTAATTAAGCTTACTGAAAGGGCTTTCATATCAGAAAATGGGGACAAAATTTTGACTAATCCAAAGCAAGACTTCCATTTCCTTTTGGAGATAACAGATGGCAGCTTCAGCCTCTAACCCTGACAGTGCATTAAGTCAATCCCATCCCTGAAACTTAGCCCAGCTCTTTGGCCTCACATCCAAGGAAGGAAGAGCTTCTTTTTGGCTAAATCAAGAGGGGCCAAGCAAACCAAAATGCTCAGACAACCCTTGGATCACCCTTACATAGATTTTGGATCTGTCTTATATGAGACTGGAGATCAGCACAAAGCAAGGCACATTTTTTTCTGCAGAACACCAAGGATTTCATCTTTTGTCACCAACAGCTCACAGAATTCTCAGACTCATTAACAGTGTCACCAGAGGATGTTTTCCTCTCCTAATTATTCCAGGACATCTTCACTTAGTGAATTAGATAAAAGCCAATGTTTTCACTCACTCCACACATGTGTTCAGCCTTGTACAGTGTGACTTCTCCCCAACCCAAATTCACGTAGTATTTCCTTTTTTACCTGAAATGGAGACTGGCTGTTGTAATTCTTGATCTCCTTGCTTGCTCCCCGGAATAGCAGCACCCTTGCACAGCTCTCCTGAAAAATGATGGAAAAGGAAACTTGCTCATAAGGATCCTCTGGCACTAAAGAACTGTGACTGTTAAGAGGTTAGAAGGTGTTTGGTCTATATTTTCATGATTAAAAAATAAACCAAATAAATTATCAGAGAACCTAAATTATTAAAACAGCATTTTAAAAATGACAGGGCTTCAGGTGTTTTGCAGTGTGTTACAAATACAAGGCAAGTGTAAAGAAACACACAGGAATGCAAGAAGTAAATACCTTAGTAAGTTTTTAAGTAATGGTACTGACAAAATTCCATATATGACAAATCAGTTTTTACACAAATTTGACTCCCATATAGGTTCTCTGCCTATTTTGTAGAAAAAACAGAATTATTCACAGAACTGGGAGGAGTTATATCCTTGACTCCTGCTAAAAATTAAAAAAAGCAACTTTAGCAATTTTTTTGTTCAGGACTCCCTTTCAAGCTACCCTCAATATTAAATATGAGGTTCTTTTAGTACACATGAAATTATTTGATCTGTCTATACTCACTGCACTGACCAGCCCTCTTGTTAGAGAGCAGAAACAAGCTGAGACACAGACTTCTTGTTTATCACAGCATGAAAAGGGCCCTGGTTTATTCCTCCTCACAGCTCAGCCATCCTGACCCCAACCATTCCCAGACTCTGGCTGCAGCAGCTCCTGCTGTGGGTTTCCCTTGCAGCCTCTGACTGCAGCTTTTCCCCAGCCAGGCTGTGACTGCAGGTTCCAACAACAGCTCTAAAACTGCACACCCACACTGACCTCACTGCAGGGATTCTCTCTCCACACAATCCTTCTTCACCATGGCTCCTTCTTCCTCAAGGTTCCCTCAGGATTCCTCTCTCCTCAGCTCGCCCACTCCCTTTTATCCCACATCTTTATTGGATACACCTGTGACTCGTTAGGGCAAGGCTGTTCAGGGTAATTAACACAGCTGTTGCTCATTAGGGCAAGGTCACCTGTATTCCCTTCTCTTACACCTTTCCTCTAAAAAATGCAAGGAGTTACAGGACAAGGAGGAAAATTTGGCTTCAGACCCTCCAAACTGAGAAAATCTGCAAAGGAAGTAGCTTAAAATCATTTCTTTTGGCCAATACAGTGGCCAAATGGCTCTTAAATGTGAATGACCACAACCTGGTAGAAATTCTTGGAGCTTCTGAGTGGATTCTAAGAGTTTTTGAGGATTCCTGTATGGATTCTGTTTCTTACTTGTCATCTTTAACGTTCATCTTAGGGTCTTATGCAAATCAATTCACATTTCAAAAGAGTTTTATATTCCCTCATCATAAATATTGTTCTTAATTTTGTTGTGCTTTCTGGGTTGCCTCGATATGTTGTAGTAAGGAGTTCTACCTAATCAGGTATTTGGATGTGCCACCTTTCACTCTGAACAGTAAATTTGCAGTCAGAGGAAAAAAAAGTGCATAATTTAGGTATTTTAGTGACAGAAATGAAGCTTATTTACTAGAGTCTGAGTGACAGGTTAATTTGCAGAAATTATGACTGAAAATCATTTCCATCATTGTGTTTTCTAATTTCCCACAGCAGATTCTTGGTCCTATTAAGTCTCCCCATCACAGGACTGCCCTAAGTGTATCTGGAAAGAAGGTTATCCTACCTTTTTCTCAACTGAAAAACAACAGAATGGATCAAGATGGTAAATTAACAATTATCTCCTAGATTGTAATTTTTTAATGATATACAATTAACTGAGTCTCATTTGCTTGCACTGCAATCTACACTTTAGTTGCATTCTCTCTATTTCTAAACAATTGATCAACACCCAATTTTAATCAATAACTTGAGGATATAAATAATTATATTGAAAACCATACTGTATTTATTGGGTGATTATTGTTTATCAGAATAAATCATCCAATATTACAACACCAAAAGAATTATACATCTAAAAACTGCCTACAAATTTAACTGAGCTGTCTGCAGTGCAACAAAAACATGCAAAGGGATGTATTAACTAAATGGTTGTGATTAAAAAAATTTTGCCAAAAGCTGTCATAGAGCTGTTCAACATTTTAAAAAATCCAAGAAAATTTATTTGGGTCAAGTACTGCATTTGTTCATTTATTTATTTTTAGTCTTTTGAAACAAACAGAAGCATTCTTAACTTCACATTTGCTCCTTTTTGTTTCCTCCCCATCTGCCAGATTATATTCAATTTTAATACTACAGCAGCTTTGATTTCAGATCCAATTCTCCCAGTGAAAGAGATATATTTCATCCCAGCAAAAAACAGACTTACTGTATGGCCATGGAATAACTTTCAAAACCAAGAGCTTATTCAGACCAGGACTTCACTGACATCCCAGGAAAAAAATTACCAACTTCAGAAAGGAACCCAAGAAAATTCCCCAGGGAAGACTGGAAGGGGAAATCAAATGGGTAACGACTCCATCTACAGGAATCTGGAGGTAACAGGGATACTGCTGTCCTTCCCATCCTGTCCATCTGGAAAAGGCAGCACTGTTCCTTCCACATCAACCAATAACAACTCTCCAATTAAAAAACCACTGGCAAAATCAGCACAGGTTAAGGTTCACAGCACCCCGGGGGATGCTTTGAATTTCCACATACACTGGATGAAGGAAAACAGAAGGACAACAGTGCAAGCAGAAGGTGTTAAAGTTCCATTCACCAAGCCAAGCTTAGTGACTGTGTAAATATTTGAAAATTCGTAGATGCAGTTTCAATTAGAGTCTCTAAGTCTCCTGTAGAATAACCTCTTCTAATGAGGTCAGGAAAACATATCTCTGCATGAAAAGCACTGTCATTCTAGAGGATTACTCTAATTCCCACCTCATACTGCATAACCTTTGCTAAAAGTGTATGGTCTTGAAAAATGTCAGATTATCCCCAAGATTCTTTTTTTTTTTTTTT
>WEIU01004190.1:1044570-1087347 GCA_013389925.1 Aegithalos caudatus
TTTTTTTTTTTTTTTTTTTTTTTTTTTGAAACTGAGGGTATTTTAGACCTAATTGGGGAATCTGTCTTGACAAGACTTTAGAGAAAAGAACCTAAGATGGTAATTAATTAAGAAGCAGATGCTTTAACAGATGTTTCACTGTTTACAGTCACATCTCAGGCTTTCCGAATTCAATGTAACATTTTATGTGCTGAATTTTAACATAGTTGTAAAACTTATCCCCTCCCCATCCCATCCCTGCAAATAGAGTACAAAAAGCTATGAAATCAAAAGGTTCTACTGCTTGTAAATGACTACACAAGTTGTAAACAGCAAAGAATCCAGTATCTTCTGCATAGAGACATTTTATAGTATTGTACAACTCCTTGTTTAATTCTAAATTAAATTCTAGAGCAACAGCAATAAATTCTGTATAGGAAACAAATATTTAGATATGAATCAAACCCAAAGAAGCTGGTAAAGCATAATATTTTCTTTTTTAATACCCATACTCTTGCTACCTACGATGAGCAACCTTATTTTGTAATCAGTGAATGAAACACCAATAAAATAATTTTAATTTTGTTCTTTCCAGTTTCTAAGGCCACTTTTTACCACCTGAAGCACTTAATTGCATATGAAATTATGCAGTGATAGGATGAAGGGGAAAGGCTTCAAATTGAAAGAGAGCAGGTTTAGATCAGATATTGGGAAAGAATTCCTCCCTGAGAGGGTGGTGAGGCCCTGGGAAGTTGTGGATGGCCCAGGCCACGTGGAAGATGTGAATGTTCAAGGCTAGGCCGGACAGGGATTGGAGGAATCAGGTGTAGTGGAAGGGAACTGGAACTGCGTGATTTGATCTTCAAGCTCCCTTTCCAAGCCAACCCATCCTGTGATTCTGAGCTCCCAGCTCCTGCTGAACATTCCTGTCACTGCAGGGGGCCAGCAGGGCAGGGTGGCAGGGCAGGGGCTCTCACCTGGTTGTAGAGGGCACAGATGTGCAGGGCCGTGTTTCCCGAGGCGTTCTGCGCGCACATGTCGGCTCCGTAGAACAGGAGGTGCTCCAGGTGCTGGACGTGTCCGTACCTGCAAGCCTGGGCAGGGATACATCGATATTTTGGTTATTGCACAGCCTAGGCAAGAGTTCCAGGCAAAGATTTGCAGCAGAGATGGTTTTTACTGAGGGTCTGGTTCTCTGGTGGGAGCACAGACACCACGTGCATTCCTGCACCAATTCCAAAGTGGGCACTTCAGGGACGGCAATCCTGCGCTTGGGTTTAACCATCTGATTATTTTTGGGAATGGCAGCCTAAGGGACCAAGAAAATACTGCCTTTGGAACTTTTTATCCACTAACGTTCATGACTCAGATGTGACAAGTTTTTTGTCCTGCTACACTCGGGAACACTGCCCACCAGATGGCACTGGAGATGATCAGACTGCCAGAGCTTTTTTCCCAAACTGATTACACGCCTTAGAACAAAAATCTGGCCAAAATCCAAGTCAATCTTCTTGGTTCTGTGATGTCAAGCAGACACACAGCATACACAGGGCACTGCTCCAAAACAGGCAGAAGTCTTCAAGAGTTACTTTATCTGTCACACAAATAAAAGGTTAGACCCTGGATTTTTGGAAATAAGCCTCTATGAAGAAGATTCATAGAAAGTAGAAACTTTCCTGATTAGCAAATAAGCTTTAGAAAAACCACAGTAATTCTAGTCCCTCGGCCTCTTTTACTTCACTTCCTTCTCCTCTGTGGCCCACTGACCAAGCACCTCCCAATTTCTAATGGTTTGAACTTTGTGGTATCTCAGATCAGCATCATTCCTGCATAAATCAGAATTTACAGTAAGAAGTACAGATATAGAAATCCATTCATTCTTTCTAAGGTACCTCATCACTCCTGAATTCAGTGGGAGGTACAGACTGACACCTCTGGCTTGGAGCTACAGTTTGGAAAAGTTAAGTGGACTGCTCAGTGCACAAATTAAATCCCCATCCTTCTTAGTTCATTGAGGAATGCCTGAATTATTGATTAGTCATAAGAGATTGTTCCTAACCCAGGAGTAAACATTGATTTATTTAGGATTTCAGCCAGCACAGGGGGTTTGGAAAGCTCTATTTCAGTATGAGAAATAATAACCTTGCATGAATGAGGCTGGGGTTTAAAAAGAGGGACATTTTCTTTGTATTTTCAGGGAGTCCAGATGGACTCCCTGATGCTTTGATCTAGACAGTCCATTTTTTCCACATCCTCAGAAAATATGGTCATAAAATTATTCCGTTCTTTTCCCCTATTCTAGAGATGGATCCAAACAATCTTGACCTGGACTGACTTAGTGAAAAAGCCCAGATTCCTGCCCAAATGTGGATGCCAAAGGTAACTCCCATTTCGTTCCAAGAAAAGAAGAAAAAATACCTGTGTACTAAAGAATTTAGTGCACAGAAAATAAAGTGAGTCAAGATGACTCAGGCTGACCTGTAAGGCTGATTACTTGTATCTTTATTTATCTCATACTACAGCAGTTCCAATCTTTGTAATTATCCAAACTCATCCAATGACAAAGTAGCTGCAATGACATTGGGAGTGTTAAAATCTTTAAACTTCATGTATTACTGAATTTATCATTGTACAAAGGGAAATCAATACATTGCATTTTTACACAACTGCTGGATAACATTTCAGGAGAGGACAGCGAGAGGCTGATGGATCCCAGCAGCAGGATCCTGAAACCAAATCTTCCTGTCAAGTTCAGCAGAGACTAAGGGAAAGCATCCTGAGAAACACACAAGGAGCATTACCAAGGACACTGACACTGGCATCTCACCAAAAGAATGAGCTACATTTTCCTACTGAAGTACCACCGACAGGAATCTAAACTTCCAAGAGTCCACAACATAAATATGACCAGGAGGATTTCAAAATTACGGAACACCGCTGGAACAATGGTTCCAACAAAGTTCTACTTCTAAGTCACCACAGCAGGATGCAAGGTGAATAAGTAAAAAGAAGTAGAAAAAGCAGATAGAAGAAGGAAGAAATTTCATACTTGAATGTGCAGGGACTTCAAAATAGTGCTTAACCCGAGAACAAGCATGGCACATTTCCTCATGCAAGTCCAACAAAAAGCAAACCTTTCCTACCTGATGAATTTCTTGCCATCCATTTTCATCCTTGCAGCTGACTGTAGCATGTTCATGGAGTAAGAGCTCACAGCAGAAAGGGTCCCCTCCCACCACAGCTGTGTGGTACAGCGGGGTCAGGCCACAGCTGTCCTTGTAGTTGGGAGATGCTCCCAGCTCTAAAAGGGTCTGAAAGCAATCACAGACTGTGAAAAACAGACTGGGGAGGGACTTCCACCTAGAAAGCATCTTTACCTGAAAAAACACTTGAAAAGGTATGTATAAGGTTGATACTTGACATAACATTTTTTTCTCACCTATTAATCAACTGGTAAGAATCGGCCACAGCACAGACTAACTTAAGAAAGAAATGACCTTGGAAGAATTAGGATCTAAAGGCATCTATGGGGATGGCACAGAAAGGAGTGACAATGTCCAGTTTCCATCCTCTCACTAGGTTCAGAAATGTCAGCTCTGAAAATGCTGCACCACCTTTGCAACACATTCACCTCTTCAGTTCCAAGGTGCTTTATCAAAAATGTCATGCAATTTGAGTATCTGTCAAAAGGGAATCAGAAAAAGCCACAAATTTAAGACTTAATCTAGAGCATCAGTGTGATTTAAGAATACCTATTAAAATACAAAAGAAAACAGAAGATGCTGTGTTAAGGCATAATGTGCAATCCATGCCACTGGAAGCTGCTTTCAAAGAGGTAAGTGACAATAGTTCCTATTTCCTCAGACAGATCTCAGTGTACCAATGAATAAGCTTAGATTTCACCACTTTTCATCCTACCAGGAAAAGATAAATCAGAAATTAAAAGGCCCTTTACTGAAAGCAAATGCTAAGATTTGAAAACCACAAGAAAGAACTAGAACAAGTACATCTTAAAGAGTCTATGGAGGACAGTACAGCAATTGACTGAAAACAGTGTCCTTTATGCATGTTTTTCAAATAAGATAACACATAATTTGTTCCTGAAAGCGTTTACCTTGAGGGCTACTTGGTTCTTGGCTCTAGCTGCTTTGTGCAGCGCTGTCATTCCATCTTTGGCTCTGAAGTCTAAATGTGCTCCTCCATTTTTCAGGGCTTTAATCACTTCTACTGTATTGTCAAGCTGAGCTGCCAAAGTTAGGGGTGTTTCTAAGGAAAAGAATAGGATGCACTTGGAAAAAGGTGAGCAAAATTATAAAATAAAGTTACTTTATAAAATAATGTTAAAAATACCGTTCAAAGAAAAGCATAAAATTATCAATTATCTCCTTTGGACAGCAAAGCCCTACAGATTCCACTGGCTCAGAGTTGTGAAGGAATGTGTAAGATTCACCCTCTCAATCAATTTCAGTTTAACTAACTCAAGGAACTCCTTTATGCTGCTTAGTTTTGTTGTTCTGACCTCCACTTTCTAAGTCATGATAGTTTGGGTCCAGTCCTCGGTCCAACATCTTGGTCATTTTTTCCACAGAGAGATGGTGGACATGATCCATAAATTTTTTCAAATTGGCCTGAAACAAAGAGCAAAAAATGAATCATCCTCTGATTTCAAAAATAAAATTTTGTCTAAAAATGAAGCATTCTGTCAACTGATGTCAAAACCCACTGTAGGTAATTGCCAACTCCTGCAGGAAATGGGGATACCTTGGTGTGAAGCTTGGCCAGCTGCTTTTCATCGAGGTTGAACTGTCTGTACACTCTTTTCTTGTAGCGAAACTGAGGGAGGGAAAGAAGAAGAAATTTTAAAACTTGAAAACTTAAAACTCCTAAAATCATTTTCTGACCTTACCAGGAAGTATCATCCATGGTGATGGTAGATTCAGGCAAAATTCTTAAAATTTTAGAAATAGGCTCAGTATTTCATATAGTTTTACATCATTTTAGCGAAATTCGTATCTTGCACAAATGCACTGAGATCAGTGGAGGTGTGTGGGAAATGAGATCAGGCTCTAGAATCTACAGAAATAAGAAAGAATTACATTGAAAAGAGCTTTTCCCCAAGGATTTCTGTGCACTTTCATTTACAGCCTCAGGCAGAAAGAGCTGGGAAGGCAAAATAAGTTTTTTAAAAATCAATTTCAAAATTGCAGCTTAGCATTTCTGAAATATGAAAACAAACAAACAAAAAAAGAATACCTGAAAATCCCTTAGTCAAAGTAAGAGGAACTTGCACATGGGAATAGTTCTCCTGATGTTGAACAGGACTGGCTTTGTGAATGAGATTCTGAGGATTGCCTTTCTTTCTGGCTGAAACTCAGTCACATTTTATCCTGAGCAGCTTGGGTACAGTAGCAAGTTCTGTAGCAAAAATCATGGGGGTTTCCATAGCTATAATTTACCATTCTGTCATTGTCCTGTGCAGAATTCCAGTCTGTCTGTTGGACAAGGGACTGCACTGAATGGGCCTTTGACACCAGCTTTCCACAAGATCACTTTGAACACCTCAGTTGCTGCAGTCAATTCTTGTGAAAAACGACAGAAACAAAGTGGCTGTTTCATTTGCTTACAGCTGCAATGTGGTCATCAGTGACCGGAACTCTGAAATAAACTCCTAGAAAAGGGAAGACCTGAAGCCTTCTCAGGACCCCTGCTCTTTTCTCTTGGATTTGTGTTATAGTGGAGTTAAGTCTATTAACTGCACATTATTAATGGTTGATCTGCCACCATACAGGCTATACCAAAATTAATTAAATGCCAGTTTCACGCCCCAGTTTGCTGCTATATTGCGTGATCTGGCTCTGCTCCAAGTTTGTCCAGTGCCATGGAAGTTCTGCCCAGCTTATCCTCAACTGCAGAGCCTCTGCAGGAGCAACAGAGAGGGGGAAATCCTCATACACACACTCTCCTCCCTTACTGCTTTCCCAGGAGACAGACAGAGGCAACCTGGGCACTCTGAATGATGGCACAGAGGGAACCAGATGGGGGTTAAAAAAGGCTTCACTGGGACAGAAATTTCTCTTTGGGAGAAAGCAAAGACTGCTCATCCAGCAACTGCTACACTGCTATTGCAAACCTAATCACAGATCCAACAGCTTCACCTGGAACCTTGTATTTCTTTATTAAACCACCAAATAAGATACATGTCCTGTGCCTTCAGCAAAGGAAAACTCCAAAATCTGCTGTCCCAGAAGGGCTGACCCTTGGCAAGGTTTTGGGGATGGACCAGCTCCACGAGCAGGGATTGCCAGCACTTCTGTGAGCAAGGGTTCAAGTTCAGAGTTGCTGATAAGCATTTCCCAGATGCAGTTCAGGTGCATGCAGACACCTCCAACACAGCTTTCTGCACAGTTTGTATCAGAATAGAAATGCTTCAGATGTTAGATGTAAAAATGTACCTCAAGTGAAGGAACTCCTTTATTGACCGGCTGTGGGTATTCCCTCAGAAGTCGCTCCTCATCCAAAAACTTCCCATCTCTCCCATTGCTTGCAGGCTGGAACAGTCCATAATTCAGGACATCTTTCAAACTCTGGTTCAAAGTGCACAAAATCCTCTGCTTTGCAACCCACACTGAAGCTTCTGGGTTAAATCGAATGCATTTCTGCAAAGAGAAATTATTTTAAGGAACACGACTAGCGAAAAAAACACATTTAAACAGCATCTTACCTTCTAAATCTTACAAGTGTCATGAATAATTAGGAATATACACAATTAATATACAAATGCCAAGACAAAACATTGCTCAACAAGAATTCTATTTCAGATGTGCATTGATAATACCTAATGCACAAGTACTTGGAAAACACAGGATATTATAAGTCCTTCTACAAACATCAGGGAACACACACATCCTTCCTGTGAGAGAGAGCACCTTCATGGAAAACCTGTTCAAAAGGGATGTTACAAGGTGTTTAGTTATCCACTTGATCCTTGGCTGTCTTAATATCAGTTAGATTCACAAGGATTTCACCAAAAAAATGTTATTCAGGAAAGAATTCTACTTCCCTTTTAGCTACATTTATCTGAAGGTAAGTTTATGGGAGGAATGATACAACATGAAGAAAAAAACTTGAAAATCTTGACAAAATTTTTCCAGTTCTCTGCTTCTTACCAAGCTGGAACTCAGGGACTTGAAGAGTTTAGGGATTTTGCCCACACTGCAGTCACTGGTTCCAAGGTACCAGCAGATGGCAATGCCTAGAAAGCAATTTGGTGCCTCTGATGTGCATCCTGAACACACGATACTGTTTCTGCTTTAATCCTTTACAATCTTCAATATAAAATAAGATGTTAGACTTTGTCACAAGGCTGCCTAGGTGTGGGTCTGATTTTCTGAGTCTGTAAGGTTTTCAGCCTGTCAGTGGCTGATTTTTCCTTCCATTGGGAAGATTTTCTTCTTTCAAGGACAGTTCCTGTAAATAACCATTCTATTTTCATATTTCTAAGTTCTCATAACAATCCCTCTTTCAGGTGTCGTTTCTGTTACTTTACCAACAGAGAGAGGTGTCAATTCTATGAACCAATAATGTGCCTTTTTAGAGCAGCATGTTATATAAAGGCTGGAGGAATGGTGAATAAAGCCTTTCTGATGTTCTTCTGCCTTTGAAGTCAGGCATCTTTATTTCCTGTCCAACAATGATAGCTAGGAAGCAGCTTTCATTTCCCTTACTTATTTTATATTTCAAGATGTTTTGTGAAAATTTGGGGGTTTTATATGTTGAAGGGGAGAGGGACACAAAGTAGATTATAACAAGTATTTTCCTTCCCAAACATCACAGTAGTTACAGTATTGACTTAGCAGTAAGGTCAATCTGTTTAAAATCCCTGTGTTCCTTCTGAACCTCACTTGCCCCACGACTCCTACATGGATTCAAATTCCAATACAAGATTCAGACTGAAACATCAGCACTTTTCAGCAAAACTGTCAGTTACAAGGTGTGTAATGAGCTTAACTTCAAACATTATCCACACATCCTGAAAGATTACAACGAGTGTTACTCAAATGGGAAGATAATTTTGAAATTACAAGTACCTTTTTTTCCTCCCAGGAATGTCTTTGTTACATGAAACAAACTGATTTTGGACTTGTATGACACTGTTTTGATTTTAAAAATACAAAGCAGTTACTTCTGATCACAGTGTAATTAAGTCTGCTGGTTCTTAATGCACCTGGAGAATCCAACATTCCAACATGTTCAATTTTGTTCAGTCTGTCCTTGTGTTCTTTCTTTTCTTGATGGCAGGAAGATATTTCACAAACTAATTCAGTGAGAGCCCCAGCTCTTCTAGTGATTCATAAGAAACAAAAGTGGGCTTATTGTAAAAAAAGCTGATCCCATTAGCAATTTAGAATGAAATAAGATCAGTTATGTAAAAAGCAAATCGATAACTGGAGAAATTTTTGCTACCAAAATGTTTCAGACTGAGAAAAGTGAAACTAGTGAGAAAAGTGATTATTTATGCTTTCCATGAAGCCAGGCAGGATAGAGGTGGAGCTGTTACCACTCTCTCAGAGGCAGGTGCTGACCAAGAGGATGAGAAGGAGCACTCAGATGCTGCATAAGGTGCATTTTCCATCAGCCTGTCCCTAGAACAACTCCACTGGGCTGCCTCTGTGTCCTCCTGGCAGCCCTCCAGGCAGGGAGCACCACAGCCAGCCCCTCTATCCTGCAGACAAGTCATTACTTACTGCCACACTGCACCCTGAGGGACATCAGCTGAATCACAGCAGGACCTGCACACAGGCTGCTCTGGTTATGAAATAAGGAACAATTCATTAGGCACACGTGGCGTGGTGACCACAAGGAAAGGAGGCAGCAGCAGGGTCAAGAAAATGGATGACTTTTTCTAATCTTCAATGACAAGAAAAAAAAAATTAAAGACTAGGGATAGATCAGTGACAAGGAACTATAGAAACACATGAAACAAAGATGTTTTGCACTGACAGATACATTCACTGTAAAAAACCAGCAAAAGGACAGCAAAAAAAACCACAACAAACCAGCTCTGAGTGGCTCAAAGTCACTGTCAAAACCACACCAGGCCCCTCAAAATGCAAGTGTAGCAGCAAGACAGCACGTCAGCAGTGGCTGCTGAGATGCAAGGCCTGTGTTTGGGATGTGAAAGCTCCTTGGATCACAGGAGACACGGTCAATTATAATCTTGCATTCCTGCATGCTGCTGAGAGCAAGTCACTGAGTGAAGGGCAGGATGGGAAGCCAGGGAAAAATAGAAAACACAACTGCCCCCAGCTGAAGGGAAGATATTAATTCAGTAGGAATAATGCTCATGATACAGAATGTCTGAGGGATAATATTTATCTGCTTAAAATCAATCAGCAAACACTTCTTTCTGCTCAGCTGTCAATCACTCAAACTGTGCTGTGACTGAAGGACACGACAGAATGGTTTGTAGAGCTGCCTCCAAAAATATGATTGTCAGGATATCAAAATATGAGTTATTCCTTTCAATGGGAGATGTTGATATTAAAGATGTAACAGCCAAAAAAAAAGTGGGAAACACAAATGAGAGCTTGGCATCACGGAAAGAAAAGGGAACAAGTCCCTCCTTTTGGTTTGTGCTGCGTTCAGCTTGATTCCCTGCTGAAACACTGCTCTCCTTCATCAGATTGCACTCAGGAAACACAGAATTCATGAGGGGACAGGTCAGAAAAACCAGTCTGGCCAGGCTGTCAGCAGATCTCCTGCTCAGATCAAGGGCAGGTGAACAGATACAAGCAGCACAATACTTCTCTCATCAAACTGAAGATAAAAAAAAAGGAAGAGCGAACAGAAAACAGAAAGAAAAAATCAGGCACAAAGTGGGATACAGAAAAATATTTGAGAAAAGTTGCAAAAGAAAACCTGGAGTATCTATGAGGCAGCACAGACTGGAAACAGGTGAAGATGGAGGCATCCCAAGGAAAAATGGGACTTCAGCTGCAGCTGTGACAACTGGGTTCCTACTTTTTTAAGATAAAAATTGCACAAAGTAAAAAAAGTGTTTTATCTGAGAAGCAGAAGATTCTTAATCCTAAAAACAAAAAAAAAAAATTTAAAAGTAAAGAAAGGATACAAAAGTAAAAAAAGCAATGCAGAAAGAGAACACTAAAAAGTGGCTCCTACTTAGGATGTTGCTATACCAAACTGCCACTTACCAAACAACATTTTGCATGGAAAGTCCAATATAATTTTTAAAACTCCAAAAACCAGGGGAGTGAGGAATCAGTAAATGCTCATTGTTGCAGTGGAGCAGCAACACAGATGGGCAGAGTCTCAGAGAAGTCTTCAGCAGACCCAAACCCATCTCAGCCTCAGAATTTAATAAAATATATGGATCTGAGCATTTTGACTTCAAACATAACCAGGGGGAGCACCTAAGTACAGGGTAAAACAGGAGAGTGGAACAAGCACCATGTGCTGATAATAAAATGATGAAAACATTCCTTAAAACAACTGGCTGACAGAACTGTTCTCAGTGTCTGTGGCAAAGAGAAAATCTAAGCACAAAACACCATGGCTGTCAGAATATCAAGCTAAAGGAGATTTTCTTGACAACAGCTCCTGAAGAGCCAGACTGATTCCACTTAGAGGCAGCATCATTTGGGATTTGCTCCTACATGGGCTGGAAAAGGAAATGGATGCCAGATAACTGGGCCTGGATTCAGACCAAATAATTTATTCCAGATAATACAGCTCTTTTACTCCTCTCCTTGTGTCTGTGGAGGGCTTCCCATGCCCTCCATTCCCTCAGGAATTTTACTGAGCTCAGGAAACCTTTCAGTCACTCATTTAAATATTCTCCACTCTCCTGTGAGAAGGATGACACTAAGGCAATAAGAAATGACCATTTATACCGAACAGTGTTTCAGTAAATTGGCTTATCACCTGAACTGAGAGGGAGACAAAGAAATAATTGATTTAAGAACTGAAAAGCAATTGTTCTTAAGGGCTCTGTATGAATTTGTCAAGGTTCACATTGTGTACTGAGTTTCAAATGAGAATAAAAGAGCAACGAGACAGACTTCCTACCATAAGTGCTAATTTATAAAGTTTTCCATGGCAGCACATCCTACTCGTGGTGCTTGGTGCTTATCTCATACCTGCAGTGAAATAAAGGCAGTTTTCACCACAGCCAGTGCAGATGAGTAAACTTTATTCTTTGGGAGTTTGGCTAAGGCCTTAAAGCTCTCCAGTAGGCTGAATTTTATCTAAACCCCTAAACTTGTCTTATAAATATACTGAATTACGTTATTTCATGTTTCTTTGATTAAACAGACTAATTTTAAACACCTCATATGTTAAATTAATTATAATTATACAGGAAATGGGACCTATGTTTGCTCTGGCTTGTAGCTGTACAACAGCTCAAACTCTGATCTTCTCCACAGTTTGCCCCACTACATTTAATCCACCAATATTGCTGTTTGCTAACCTGAACCCAGGTTTCACTTTCCTGCACAAAGAGTTTGTGGGCTGATAAATAAAATAAAAAATACCTCAGCTGCCTTGGAACTGCTTAAAACAATTCAGTTACTTTTCATGTAGAGTTTATTGAAAAGAAAAAAGTAATACAACAATAAAGCAATAAAAATGAGCGAACGATAAAATTAATTTTAAAATTGTCAGTAAATAATTTATCATTGATCTAAAAACCAGGGTAATTAAATAAGAGGGCTCCAGGAAGCTACCAACCCTGTGGTTTGAACAGCAGAGTAAATGTAGCAAGAAGAGCTGGTATTTCCATTCTATTTCCATGGATCTGGTCACTGACAGGGGCACAGAGAGAGCAAGCTGGTAAGGTCATCAAAAAAGAGCTCCAGAACCACACCTGAGGGCACACTGTCAAAGCAGCTCTTCCCTGTCAGGCTGCAGCCAGCCCATCTCTATCATTCTAAAAATGAACTTAATTAAGAAGAAAGCAAGAGTTTCATCTGAGATAGATCTTTGATGGCAGGAGGGTATGATGTAGCTCTTACATGTCAGCACAGAGTGATCTATGTGGCTCACATCCATAAAATGGATGTGTTTTTATAATCATCTTGGAAATTTCAAAAGGCTGGTGCCACCAATGAAAGTCCTGACAGCAGCATTCAAGGAGAGCTGGGGTAATTCAGATAATTATAACAAACTCAGACAAATTGTGGTTCTAGATGGGATCAGTCTCTCCCAAGACCTTTTCCAGCATGACACTCTTATTCCTATGACAGCACTTGTTAGTTTCTCTGGCTGGAAGGTTCAGAAACAACACCCTGTAGTAAAGGCACAGCAGCAAAGGAGGAAGGAAAGGTTTGCTTGTGCTTCTCTTTCCTCATCTTTACACTCCAAAAGCCACAGGCTCTCTAAAAGATGTCTTTTGTGTGGCAGAGTGACAGAGAAAGACAACAAATGTAGTAGAGAGAGAATTTGATGACCTCTTGCAGGACCCCAGTCTAGTGTCAATCACAAACTATCTCACAAGAAGAGGAATTAGGGAAGACATATATATACATATCTCTGTGTGTGTGTGTGTGTGTGTGTGTATGGATTTCATAGAGTTAACATGTGATTTTTCAATTCAATGTTTATCTTCTGATGAGATTATGGATTCCTAAGTGACTTTCTTTTACCCAAAATCTCTGAATGAAGATCAGAGAGATATTTTGCTTTATGAACATGGTTTCCATCAGGTTAACACATTAAATCTACTCTCTTGGAAGGGATGGTACCTTTTGTTGGGACAACCAGTCAGATAAACCACTGGGGTACAAAGCACAGACATTTAAATAAAACAGGAATTTTGTCTGTAATATGTCAAAAGAGAAAGTAAGAGAATGGAACAGATGTACTGCAGATTGAAGCCAGCAAAGCTAATCATTAATTTCACTTTGTTTAATTGCAGTGCACTGTGCCTTACTGTTTGCTGTAGGTCAGGTATGATAATTCGAATCACTAGTGTGTTGCTCTGACTGTCTTCCATTCTGCTGCTTGGCTTTTCTGCAGTTGCTCTGATTGTGTCATAAATAGTTTCTTCTTTGGAGCTGTCTGATTCAGACTCCACAGAATAGTCAGAGAAGCTTTGTGCCATTTCATCTTCACTTGATGTAGGGCTACGAGGCATGGTGAAGTTTTTTATCCTGCCAATACAAAGGAGAAAAAGAAGAAAGTAAGTTACAGTTCGAGTCTTCAAAATGAATCAGCTACATTTTTTTTCTTCTTGGAAATAACATGCATTTAACAAGGAAGCTCTATGGTTTATCCTCCTTTTATTTCTTTCTGTCAATTATGTGTGTAGGCAGAGTGTAAAGGAAATAAATCTAGCTACCAATTTACTAGAGAAGAGAAAAGGCAGGAGAAGGAAAAAAGAGTCATAAAAAAGATGACCATCCTTCCCAGGCACATCCAACCTCCCAAAGGATCCAGAAAAAACAACATAATTACCCAGTCCTGTGCTAACCAGCACTGCTGTAAACTGTACTAGGAGCTAGGTCTGGCTTTGAAGCCTCCTCCTCCCAGTGAAAAGACATTTCAGGAAACTAATGTAAATGCTAAACTAACATCATCCTGTACATCAAGAATCTGCACAGGTGAGGCTTTCATAAAAGTCAGTATTCCCAAAGAGTGGAACCAACCAAAAAATGAAATCCTACAGGGAGCCAGACAGACACAGATGCTGCTCTGTGGTTTGTGGCTCACACAACATCATTTTAAACCAACACCACCCAAATCTGTCCATTATACATTCTCAGAGTTTGGATGCAGTTTTAATCTGTGATATAGGCTAAAATGAAAGTCATGTTTATTCCAGACTAAAGACATTTGTAATCAGGGGTCTCACACTAAGAACAGCAAAACATTTTCCTTCTGGGTTTTTCCACCTACAAGAGCAAAAGAATTTATTTTTTTTTTTTTGTCACACAAACTCAAAGCTGCTCCAGCATATGAAAATTATTATTCTATGGAAAAATGGAGGAAAACATTTGCAGTGGAAAAAACTGAAAAGCCCAACAATTAACTCTCCAGTGCGTGGACATCATATAATTTTTCAGATTTAGGAGGCCAGAAAAATGCGTTATTATTTTTCTTTTTTTTCCCTGTGAGTAATCTTGCAATACCATTCCTCTGCTTCTTAATGCAAATTAAAAAAAAAAAAAAAACTTCAGTTAAAAGAAAAATAAAATAAGTAAATAAATAAAGGAAGAACCAAACGAGCAATTCCACTGTCAGCTCACGTTTGAAAAGAGGCAGTAAAGCAAAAGGGAAGCACGGAAGGGTGAAGTGACTTGACCAAGGTCACTACTCCTAAACCAGGTGACTGTACTGAGGCACCCAGTACAGTTTTCTATACTCATCTCTCAGCCAGATCAGCCCAAGGAAATAAAGCCAACAATAGCAAGGGACAAAAGAACATTTTTTTATCACCGTGCCTAACTTTCATTTAAGCCAATTTAGCTGAAGTTATTCCCTCATCACTGCCCAGTCACTGTCCCAGCAGTGACTCCAGAGCAGGGACCAAAGGCTGCCACTGTCATCTCCTGTTTTAAGGTGGCCCTGGGCTGGGCAGTGGTGAGGCAGGCCTGAGGCTGGGGGTCAGGGACAAGCACTCCCACTGCACACCACATCACATCCCCACATCATCAAGCCTTATTGTTGTTTCTGATGAAGGATAATTCCAGTGTCCTTACTCTCAGCTATAATTACTAATGAAGACAAAACCAGTGCATTCAGAAATCTGAAAGCAAGCCAGTTCACAGCAGCTTTAATGCAAGGCTCTATTTACAAAGGAAAATTCTGCAGGGAGTATTTCATTTTTTTGCTGCTTCACTGAACTGTAGATTAATGCTGCTTTCCAAAGCACCTTAAGTCAATAAAAAGCATAAACATTTCTGTGGATTCTCTATTTATCTGCCACTGCTAAAACATGTGAACCCAAAATAGAGCAGGGCAATACACAGAATTTAAGGGCATGAGAGGTACAGACCAGTGAGTGTGAACAGAAAGACATAAAGACCATCATGTGGTTTGTCTGTCCCCAAAGCCATATGAGAATGCAACACACTCCAGGGCAGTGGATTCGACAGAAAGCAGTAATCTGCAGTTATACAGCAGCCAAATAAAGAGTTGAGTTAGGAGGAAAAACCTTCCCCGGGTTTTGGCAAGCAGATTTTAATGCAAAAACTTCCTGGGAATATTCTAGAATTCTCATTCTAGAATAAGAAGGGGAAATTTCCAGCTGAGGAACCATCTCCCAGGAACCAGGCCTTTAAGTTTAGTAAATAGTGGGAAAGAACTCCTTGGAGACTCATCAACGAGGCACAAGACACCTAATCTTCTGGAAAATAATGCACAAGTAAGCATGGAAGGGATAATGAAAGCCTGTATCCACAATGGCAAAATAAACAGGATATGGCCCCACCAGCACAGTGGATAAACAGATCATTTAAACACCATTTTTGAAACCAGACTATTAGAACACTGGAGAAACTGGCAATTTGTTTGGCTCAAGTTGTGTGGAGGTGAAAGATCCCACCATTTGTTAACCAGAGCCACTGGCTATCACACCTCCCACAAAGAAAATGTTATCTTTTAGGAACTGTTTCACTTTTGTCCCAAGGATATTCCAAAAAAATTTTCCACAACCAGACTTAATACATCAGGAAAATAAGGCAGGTTGCCTGGCTTACTAATTAATACTTATATAACCCATGAAAATATTGCATCCCAGGTTCCTAATTCCTAGCTGGCAATTCATAGGTTCAATACAGCTGAAACATAGATTAGGTTTACCATGGTTGTCTGGGATGCTTTTTTCCCTTTTCTTAAAAAAAAAAAAAACCAAAAACCAAACAGATCACAGGATTCCTACAGTTAAACTGGTTGTGTTTTGTCTGTGGCTGCTTTTGGTGTAGAGAAGTGCTAGGCACTGACAAGATTCTCTGTAAATGAATAAAAACAGATGTCATTATCATCTTGGCAATAAACACACACTGAAAAGTGTCATGCCAACAGGGTTTGCTCCACCTCGTGTCCCCTGTCTGCATTTCTCAACTCCTGGGCACTGAGTATGCCCCAGCTCCAGGCACTGTCCTGCCCTGGCCTCTGCACATCCCCTAAGCAGAGCAAGCTTGAGCTGCAGCTAGTGAAACACCTCTTTTGACACAGGAAGGCCACAAAAAAGCAGGAAGATGAGAGAGTGAAAGGCTGGCTTTGTTCTCCCCTTATTATTGGACTTTTCCCCCAGCACCTCGCCCTTTAGCTCAGCAGGAGCAGCAGGATGTGCACCCGGCCTCTGGGGCTATGGCCAGGTGATGTTTCTCAGACCAACAGGCCAGATGAAAGAAGCAGAGCTCAGACTGCTGCTTTCCCTTTACAGATGCTATTTTTAGATTTGTTTTATCTCTGTCCAGCCCACAGCTTTCACAAAATCCGCCGGAATTTCTTATTCTGCCATTTGCTGCCACTGCACCGTTAAGGAGAGTTTGAAACAGTCTGAACCATGACCATCAAACTGCTTTTTTCTCTAAAAAATATATTTTAAAACTCCTACAAGAACACTGTAAAGGGCTGTAATTAAACACTGCACAGGTTATCAAACAGGAAAAAGTTCAACCCAGAGTTTACTCTCAGGGTGAAAGGTGTGCTCCAGTGAGTGCAAACAGACACAGCAGGGGAAAAACCAAGAGCAGCAACAGATTAATCAATTCTTTGGAGCCTTAAGGTTGTTAAACATTACACAAAAGGAATTTAATAAATATATATGTTTACATTTATTTATTGCTTAGATATTGTAAGCTTGATGAGTTTAAAATATTAAAATATTGAAAGGGTTTAAAGTAGCATCAACAGGGGAGACACACCAGGCAGGGGATCTTGACTGAACATCCATGTATTATCAGATAAACCCACTATAGCAACCACGTTTGAAAAATCTTCAGCTTAATTACGGCTCTGTGATTTTTGTTGACCCTGCAAAGTACCAAACCCTCCTGGTCTTGTTTTTCCCTAAAATACAGCTGAGGCACAAGCACCAAATGTCTTGTCCAAGGCCACCAAGGGCAGGTCTCAGAGCAAGGTTTCAAATCCAGGGGTCAGTGGCTCCTGGTCAAGATAAGACAGATCTATTTTTATATAAACACTCATTTGCACAATAGCAACCCTGTTGCCTGCAGGGAGCAGCCCTCCAGGCTGCTGGTGTCAGGTCAGTTACAAACCTACCTGTGGGAGTGTCTGGGATACAGAGTGAGCATTGTCACGGCTGAGTAATGCCACAGACCAGACTGTGAGAAAAGTTTGCTGGGAGAGGAACAGTCATTGCCAGAAAGAGATATTTAGTAATGAACTCTGAAGAAAAACTATTCAGGAAAGGGATTTCTGTGTAAAACTTGCCAGAGCTCCCAACTCCTGGATTCTGTGGCTTTATTCAGGATTATACATATCAGCTCAAGAACAAGCTTGATGAGGTACTAAATTAAAATGCAGGAGGAGATCAAGCATTTTCTTTTCTAATTATAATAATATTAAAACAAAAATGCACTTCAGACAGAACTGAAAGCGGGGGATTGAGTCCCAGCACACCACGCATTTCACACCTCCCCATGGTTGGGCAGGAAAGGTCATGCAGAGGAAAACTTGAATTGAAGACCAATTCCAAAGGGCAATTTGCAATTTGATGGGTTCAAGCTCCCTCTGCATTCCAGCTTTAAAGCTGGCAGTAACCAGCATTGCCTCCCAAAAAGCAAGCCCATCCTCCTTCTCACTGGAGAGCACTCCACCTTGTCCCCAGACTGCTTTAATATGAACAGTGAAGCAAAACAAAGCACTGATCCAGGTCAAATGTCAGCTTCTTTTTTTTCTTTATTCGGGAGGTTAGTTTCAACATCCATCGTGCCTCTGAACTGGATCACTATGCAAATGTTTGCAGAAGCAGCAGGAGAAAGATGGCACAGGGCCAGAAGTGAAATGCCAGGGCTTGAGAAGGGCAGAACCACTTCATCCAAAGGCAGCATTAATGTTTGCCAGCACGGAGTGGGTCTGACACACCACTGCCCGAGTGGCAGGAGAGAGCTCTCCATAAACAGAGCCATCTGATCAACCCCCATGGAAACGTGATCAGCACCCAAATTCCACAACTCCAACAGGGCAGGGCTGAAAGCCACGGACACAAAACTCAGCCAGGCAACTGCAAAACCTAAAAGAAAACACCTACAAAAAAGAAAGGTGGCACATGCCACCAAGGAGTGCTAAATGATCCACAGCAAAACTTCAGGGGAGATGAGGCACTTGGAGCTTCACCAGACAGGGACAACAACCCCCCTGATTACAGCTTTATTCTCCATTCAGCTGTCCCTCACTTAAATTCACTTCCTGGTGATGTATTTTTGATCTTTCTGTTAAATAATTATTCTGTTAAAATATTTATCTGAAACACCCAGATAAATATTTTAGAAGATGAATGCTGACACAAATACTACAGTCCCAGAATGACAAGCAAAAATTCCTCCTGTACTTTTCTCTGAAGCTGTTGTTTCTCAGTGTGGCAACTCGTGTTACCAAACTGAATTATTGATTGGAAATCAATATTCAGAGTCAATGGTCACATCCATTGGTTCTCATCAGCACCACCAGGAAACTGTTTTTACTGCTCTGTTAAAGAGCAGTTTTATGTAGCCCTTGATTTCTTTGCTGGGTGATCAGCACAAGTGTAGAATTGTTTTGAAAAAGGGCTCATGCGTGAGACTTCATCCCACTTTTATTTTTTTAAGGCAACAAGAAAATTGTGTGAAGAAAATTTTGAAACTGACACTTATTTCTGAGTTCCCTTGTTCATGTATATTTGCACAGATTTGCCAAGAAGAGGCTAAGCCCCATTAATTTTGGTCTTAATTGCCAACTCAATTTAGAGTCTTAAATGCCAACATCATGTGATTAAAGTGGGTCTGTAAGCAGGATTTTTTTTTTTTTATTTTCGTATTTTTAAACATAGACACTTCACCATTATCACTGCTGCACACACACAAAATCTACACAAGCAGCCTATTCCTGCAAACACAGGGTAGTTTTCTGAGTTTCTTTCATTACCAAACAGCTTTGGATGCTAAATTTCTCCTTTGTTCTCTGTCTCTCCTACTTAGCATTTATTTTCCCTGTAAACTATTCAGCTCATCGTGGTATCTCCATGGAAAGGCTGAAGTTCAGCCAGGCAGATGTAAAGAGACATTTTGGAGAAGGATGGGTACAACAAACACACGAGACAAGCAACTTCTTCTGCTGAATGAGGAAGGGTGGAAGACAGGCAGAGAAGCAGATGTAGAAAAAGCTTTTGAATGTCTGAAGTGGAATTTCCACATGAAAAACATGTGAAGTAGGATTTCAGCGTGAGAAAACAGAACCTGCCGGCAGGAAGAGGAACCAAGGGTAAAGATTTAGCACAGGGTGGAGCAGTAAAGTTGGTTAGAATGGTTAAAAATGTTCTGAAAATTATTCAAACATATTAATAGGGGAAACATAGCAAGTATTTATAAATGTTAACCAGCACAGGGAAGTTTGCAGTAAAGGCCAACTCCCAGTGGCAATATAAGTTCTTAAGTGGCTTCTTTTAAGCCCCTGCAAGATTTCCAGAGCAATTCTGGCTGACCTTTATTTAAAGGTCCTTCTTTTAGACAAGGAATTAGGCCCAGCCCCGTGAGCCTCACAGAGGTACCTTCCAGGCTCTGTTCATTTCTACAGTTGCTTTTAGCATGGCCTCTAGTTTTCACATTTATTAGAACTTCTGCTTTCCAACAGAGAGACAACAGTGCTCCTAAGGCAATCTTTAAATACTCCTTGCAGTTGAAACTATTTACTTATGGCAAAATAATAATCACTTTGAATTATTAAATAAGATCCTTACAGGAATTGCAAGCATTTAGTTGTGAAAGCAACATTCAGTTTGAAAATTCACCTGTTTAGTATATATTGATCCAGAATTCTAAACCACTGTAAACAGATGATAAAACAAAACAAAACAAAATGCTAAATAAGTAGCAGCTAAATAGCTCATTCAAATAGGGAAAGCAACAAAACATTTTAGGAAATGCACCAAGCACGTTGTCCCAGGTAACACGACTTGCATCCAAAAACTGAGATGTCTTCTTGGACTCAACGTCGTATTCATGATCAAAACAACAGCCAAGGTATGAAAAGCCAACACTAAACATGGAAAAGTTTATCCACTTTAATCCAGTTCCAGATCCAGAAAGGCATTCTTCATAGCATGACAGCTTTTACATAAAATATTACAAAGAAATTATTTACTGTGAAGGTGGGGAGGCACTGGTTGCCCAGAGCAGCTGGTGGGTGCCCCTTCCTGGAAGTTTTCTATGACAAAATAAATTGCAGATGCACTGACTGAAAGAAAAAAAAAAA
This sequence comes from Aegithalos caudatus, assembly GCA_013389925.1. Lineage (NCBI taxonomy): Eukaryota > Metazoa > Chordata > Aves > Passeriformes > Aegithalidae > Aegithalos > Aegithalos caudatus. Next base: position 1,064,986 of record WEIU01004190.1, read on the forward strand.
AAAACCCTTCAGCCATCCAGACCAAGAATGCAACAATGTGAGTAGTTATGGCATGTTCCTGAAGTAATGCTGAAGTATCACACCACTTCAATTTTTAATAGTCACTGTATCTAAAGAGATGGATTAAATGGTCATTTTGGGGTGCTCACCAAATTTCCTTACCAAACAGAAGCATGTAGGGCAAGGCATTTTATCTTCCAGCCTTTCTGCTCCCAGCCTCTGCTTGCACTTAGCTACGTAAATATCAGAAAGATTATCATATGTTGGAAGGGAAAGGACATAAGAGAATTTTAAAAGATTTACAACAAGAGTCTGAAAAAAAAAACAAAGCTTGTTGAACATATTTACCTCAGTTTCACATCCTTGATGGACAAAGCAGCTTTGTTGCTTGTTAATTTGCATTTGATACCTATCAACCTCTTTACCCATAAAACATTTTTTCTGATAATTCAAATACAAACAGAATTAAATGTTAAGAGAGAAGCACTGCTAGTGTCTTGTTATGTAGATTAGATCAAGCCCTGAGAGTAGATAAAGCAGATTCCCTCTCCCTCTTGCACACACATTAGCATTTAGAGTTTGCTATGAAGTTTAACCTAAATTTTCCTCAGATGTGATCATGGTGGGGGTTACTATGTCATTTTATTTGCTGTGTTGACAGAAATAGTCTCATTGTTTGCTTTAGTTTAATCAATGGAATAACATGCCAGTTAAAAAAAAAAGCAAAGCCTCCAATATCACAGAATCACTAGGCCTTCAAGATCATGGAGTCCAACCTAACACCTCAACTAAACCATGGCACCCAGTGCCACATCCAGTCTTTTTTTAAACACATCCAGGGATGGTGACTCCACCACATCCCCAGGCAAACCATTCCAGTAATTGATCACTCTTTCCTTAAAAAAACTTTTTTTTCCTAATATCCAACCTATATTTCCCTTGGTGCAGCTTAAGCCTGTGTCCTCTTGAATAGATGCTCTGTTTTTCTCATAAAAGGATGAGTTATCTTTGGTTGAGAGCTGGGTACAACAAATAAAATCAATTACCCTTTCTCCCTGTGTATGTTGGGTTTTTTCCTCATTTAGTTTCAACGAATTCATTTCTATTTCAGCAGGAAACACCCCTTGAGGTTTGCAGAGGACACCAAGTGTCTACAGGTGTACACAGAGCTCAGACTCTCCAAGTCTGAAATTCTGGGCCAGCCCCCTGCCAAAGAGCCTGTAGGGGGAGATTTTCCCTGGCCTTCACACCAACTTCATTTCTTTCCTTAATCCAGGGGGAAGCAACAAACAAATGGTGACCCAGAAAGGATGGAGGAGAAGCAGGCCAGGTGAGCAGCCTTGGTTTAGATGAAGTCCAGTGCAAGCACAGCCAAGTGCCTTGTCCTCACCATCCCTCTGCCCATCTGTGTCTGTCTGAACCGAATATTCCTGTTTCCCAGGGACTGAGGGTCTCCAGGCTTTTCTTAATTGCAGATAAACTTCCCTGATATTTCTTTTTTCCAGAGGTAAAAAATTTAAACTTCCTTTTGAAAAAAGAGCTCTGCTGACTTTTTTACCTGCATCTCCCCCAGCTATTTCCCAACCCAAGGTAAGCATATCTTGGGCTTTAATTCATGCTCCAGCCTACACTCATGGCACAACCAAGGACATTCTTTAGTGTTTTGTAAGTGAAGGCAGACTGGAGAAAATATCTGCAGGATTAGAAAGGTTAAGTGATCTGCCAAACTGACCCAGGCAGCACAGTGACTCTGTAGAATACCTGAGAAATAAATTATCTTCTTGACCTTTGACATTTTTGATTCATTGTACAGATAAGAAACTCATTTTTACCAAATTATAGCCAGCCAACAATTAGGCAATCAACCCAATTAAACGGATTAAAAGAGCCAGTTTTCTCCTTGATTAGCAAGGTTTAATTATTACCTTCAGTAAAGAGCTCAAGAAATAAAATATCACTTCTTAGGCAAGAAGAAAACAGAATGAGAGCCATGTTTGTAACCATCAGGCAAAAGAAAGGAAACAAAAAATAGAAAGGATGTTATTGTGTGAAAATACAGATTCATAAACCCTTCCAGCTTTTACTATTTAAATTCCAGGTTTAGTTTGGAATTTAATATTAAAAACAAAGAGCATGCTAAATCACCCTGGGTTAACTGCTGACAATACCTTTAATTTGGAGACAGTTTAGGATATCAACAAGGCTGTTTTTCTGAAGCATGCAGAATCAAAATAAAATCAGCCTCCCTGAACACAACGACCTGGATTCTTTGCTGTGCCTTAGACTGAGAGAATCAACAAGTAATTTGGGTCACAGGGGCCTCTGGAGGACTTTATTTCAACCTCTTCCTCAGAGCTGGTCTAGCAATGAGATCTGCTTGGGTTGCCCATGCTTTTATCCAGGCCTGCCTGGAAAATCTCACTGAAGCCAGCTCTTTTCCAGGCTTACCTCACCCTCTCCTTGCAGGACAATTCTCCAGCCCCCTCCACAGAACCTGCTCCAGGTTTTCCCTATCTTTCCTGTGCTGTGGTGGGTCCAAACCTGGACACAAGGTGCAAGATGTGGTCTGCAGAGTGCCAAATCACAGCTGGCACCATAACTTTTCTCCAGCTGGTGCCCGTGCAACTCAGTTTGTAATGGAGATTCAGGCAAATTTCAGCATCACCTAAATTTCTGGATTCACTTAAATTTCTGGATTCACTTACTCCCCTTTACAGTGATTTATTCCAAAGTGTATTTTCTACCTGCCTGTGTAGGTCTCTAACTCAGTCCCAGGTAACATAAGGCCTCAAATGAGGCTGTTGGAAAACCAGAAATACTTTAAACAGATTTATTTCTAATTGACTAGATTTCATGTTGATTGTACTCCTGGAAGTCCTGATTAAGTGAATTCATTACCATTTATAATTTCTTGACAGCACACTTTGGAAATTCCAGCCATGGAAATTGTCACAGTCTAATCAAGATATGCAAACTGAATATAAAAGCACTTACAAAAAAGCCTAACTTGATTGAATCAGGATAGAAAATAATCCTCATAAGAAAACCAGCATCACTTGCACTCCAGGCATACTACTATCAGTTTCTGCCACAGAGCAAGTTTTTAGGAAAAGATTTTATCAACTGGTCCAAAGGAGCATGTGCTGATAGAGGATTTGACAGAACCTTTGTGAAGGACACCCACGTATGCCCATGATTTCCTAGGAATGACAAGCAGTGATGCCCAGGAACACTGTGCCTGGAAGGGCTCCTGGGTTCCTATAAAACTGGGGGCTGAGGTGACCCTGTAAGAGGCACCTCTCACTTTGCTGCCCCAGTGCCTCCCACAATTGTGATGCAAAGCTCATTTCCTGATGCTGCTGCTGGTGCTGCCAGAGCTACCTGTGCCTGCACCTGGGCAGAGGGGAGGAACAACATCCAGACAGCTCTGCTTTCCCTGGAATGCAGCTGAGCAGGGAAGGCAATAACTAAGACCATCATGGGAACCAAACCCTTCAGGACATACCCATTAATGAGATTTACAAAACCCTCTCTCTGCTTTGCCCTTTGAAGGAACGAAGGAGGCAGAGCCAGCACGAGAAAAACCCTTTTCAGCACTAACATAAAACTAGAAATACTTTTTCTTCACACTTTGAAAGAAAAGAAGCATTAAAAAGAGATTTGCTGTTAGGTTTTATGTCTGCTTAATGCTCTCCCACAGCTTTTATGTAGCCTTCCTCACAGCTGGTTTTGGGGTTGTTCTTTTCACACTTGCCAGCACTAGCTGCTTCACCTCAAGTTTTCTACAGTTCTTAGTAAATCCAAACTTCTCGACTTGGTTTTCCAGTCACACAAGGAGAATGACCACTTCTGGATATCAACTGAATTTTCTTACATTCTTCTTAAAGGGGACTTATATAAAAGAAGGAGAGTGACTTTTTCCACAGGCAGGTAATGACAGGACGAGGGGGAATGGTTTTAAACTGAAAGAGAGGACATTTGGATTAGGAAGAAATTCTTTACTCAGGAGCTGGTGAGTCCCTGGCACAGGCTGCCCACCAGAGAAGCTGTGGCTGTCCCTGAATCCCTGGAAGAATCCAAGGCCAGGTTGGACAGGGCTTGGAGTACCCTGGGATAGTGGAAGGTGTCCCTGCAAACCTAAACATTTCAGCCATAGAACACAGTTTTTCTCATCAACTCAACACACTGTCAAACCCAACACAGAAAATCCAAATTTGCACACCTGTTTCTGCACCTCTCTCTTTAGACTGGTGTGCTTATCTTTGATAGTGGCCCTACCACAGAAGCAAACACTCAATTATTAAATGCTGATAAGCTAAAAATTCATTGGGCTAAGCTTTGAGGCACACAAATTTTTTAAATCTTTCACCTTTTTTCCATTTTTACAGACCACTGATCCAAACTATACTGCTTCATGTAACCATACACTTTACAGCAATCCATCTGACACATTTTATGTAATTTTTGTATTTTCATTCTCCTTCCATTGCTCATCCAAAGGCACTGTTAGGACTCACTACCTAATCCGTGATCTGTGCTCATAAATGCACATGGACACAGATACCTGCAGTGGCCAGTGCAAGAACAGGCACCTCCAGTTCCTCTTATCACAGAGAAAATGACTTTTTTAGTTTTCAGATCATACAGAAGCATCATGCTTCACCAAAGGAAACCTAAGTTTCAATCAGTGTCCTTCTTGGTTTAGTTTTCTGATTTCTGAATTTCATGTTTCAATTTATTTCATAATGGTAGAACTGGAAGGCAAGAAAGTGATGATGTTACTTCAAGAACTTTTTCTGCCTAAGAAGTTCTAAGTCATCTCCAGAGTGCTGCCAAAACTTTTTGGACTGCATTTTGAAAGAATTAGAGGAAAGGAAAATAAAGACATTTATAACGAAAGTGGGGACTAGAAGTCTTTATTAATAGGAAACACTGAAAATGCAGCATTTAGGTAAGGTAAAAGAGGTAAAAGAAATATGATTGTGCTGTATCACAAGAGGCTCGAGTCCCTCAGTTCTCACCTAACTGTACAAAATACGAAAAATTCTTCAACCAGTCCTAACATCAACTGCAAATTTGCAGGGACCTCATTGATAAATTGCTAGTGGATAAAAACAGGGGATTATAATGTCTAACATTAGTGAAGTATGATAACTTCAGTCTACCTGCTAGTTCATATTTCAGGTACTTTGGGGAGGAGGAGGAGGATAAAAGTCAACAAGATCTTCCAGCCATCTTCACTCCAGGCTGCAGTTCAGCTGCAAATCCCTCTGCTCTGAGATCATTTTTGTAACCCACCCACCACCATAAAGCAGAAGAAAGAACAGTTTCCTTTTCTGGAGATCAAGAAGCTTTTGGAAGCATTTTTGACCACCTGTTTGTTGAAAAACTCACCTTTGCAGAATGCAGCACCACCCACAGTTGAGGTCCTGGGCTGTAACTGTAGCTTTGCCCACCTGACAGAAATAATTCAAACAATTTCTCCCCAAAAACAGCTTGACACACTTACCTGTCAACACAGGAGACAGCAACAGTGTCAAGATGATCATCAGAATCTAGTTCTCTTTCATCTCAGATGCCTGAACAAAACACAAAAAGATATAAGGATTTATGGCTGAAGAAAGAAATTAAGTGACCCAATGGCCACCCTATTTAAATGCTATAAAGCAGAAATGCTCAAGGAGATTTTTTTTTCCATAAAGGAGATTTTGATAGGAGAAGGAGAGAGGAATTTTATTTTACTGCAAATTTCCCAAGTATTCCTCATACAGTAACATAAATATTATGCACAGCTTTGCAAGGGCAGAGCCAGCCATGGTTTCCCTCACTCCAGAGTGCTTCTGGCAGCATGAAGTCAGCACTGAGACAAAAATAGGCTCTTCTGTTTATCGAGAAAGACATCATTTCAGGCTGGATCTGACAGAAGGTGAAAGGTGCTGCTCTGCTGTTTCCCACAAATATCTTCCTTGCTTTAAGTTCTGAGCAGCCCAGGAATGTGCATCTGCTGAACAGCCCAAGTACAAGCAGCAAAATGCTTGGGTTTGCCTCCCCAAGTCCACCTGAGATCCTGAAATTCTGGTCTGCTGTCTGCAGGGGATTCCCCAAATCAGCAAACACATGCTGAGCATCCCAGTCCACCATAGCATGCATCCAGGTATCCATATCCAGCTGTGCTCCCATGGGTGCATGGCTGGATTCAAATGTCATTGCCTTCATTGATGGTTAGAAGCTCATGCTGGACAAAATTCTTTCCTGTTATGTATTTTCCTCTTTTTACAGATATAAATGGAAGGGAAAATCCAGGTATTTTCATTGCAACAGCAAGTTTGATAACTCTGCTTTTTGTTATACTCTGCTGTATGGTTCTCCATCAGGAAATACTGCTGAATTATTATACTTTCAGTGTATTTAAGCCAATTCTTTATTTTAAAGATAGACTTTGACATACTTCACAAAAAGAAATTCCTACCCAAAATGTTCTGAATGGGAAGAAAATACTTGCATATCTGTCTCTCCAGCACCTGTGTGATTCTGCCCTTTCAGAGTAACAAAAGAAACCTTTGAAGGACATTTCCCATACTCAACTACAGATTTTGTACCATTGTCAACTGCATTTAGATTAAGCCTGGTAGGTTTTGCATTTTTTAGGGTGAGAGATAAAAATGTGATCTCCATGATCACTGAGGCTACAGAAAAAGAAAGGGTGGATAAAAAGTTCAGCAACTGTTTCTAACAAGGCAAAAACCAGAAGCTATGCAAGAAAAGAAGGCAGCAGGTTGAAAGTAAAGCAAATTAAATTGCCCTAACAGTTTCCTTAATCTCCGAGATGGGATAAACTGCTTCTACATTTGGACTCACTCTTTTATGCACACCAGGTTTCAGTTTCTAAATGGATCCAGAGAGAAAGGGAGAATAACCTGGGACTGGATATATCAGAGAGAAAACTTTCCAAAACTGCTCTCAAATGCTGACTCATCAGCTCAACATATCCCAAGATCAGGCTTTGTTGCCTTTAGGAAAGATTTAATAAATTTAAATGTTATTCTGGTCAGACTGAATAAAGGTAAGACCACAGCAACAGCTTTGCACTTGATTGTGGAAGAGATGGGAATGCCAGAACCTGGTTCTGTGTGGAAGCCATTCTTCTGTTTACAAAAATTACCCAGAAGCAGGATTCCACTTTGCATTTTGCATGTTGACTTATTTTTCACTGTGCTATCCAGAGCTAACACTAAGCAAATCAACTTCTAAACCTGTGGCTTGCCAAGAGATGGGGAAAGCTCTTTAAAAGAGAGCATTTATATACTGCAAACTCATAGGAAAACAAAAATAAATGGTGCCAATCCTGACTTCTTAATGAGAGTGGATATGTTACACAGTGGAGAAAGGCACTGTCACTGGAAGAGTGAAGAACTGCCCTCTCTGCTATTTGTGCAAAAGGATTCCCTTAACACCCACCGGCAGACAGAAACCAAGTCCCCGCCCAGATCCTGCTTTTCCCTGTCCTCAAGCACAGGATCAGTGCAGCAGAAGCTCCTCTTTGTCTCCGTGCCTCCAGTGCATCCCTAAATAAATCTCTGTGCTGTGAAAAGCCTCGGTTACTGCACATCCCCAGCACTTCCTCCTGCGGGAGGTTTCCCTTCCAGACATCGCTTCCATGTGTGGCCAGGCAAGAGAGCAGGGCTCATCTCTCTGGAAAACACCAATCACGACGGGCACGGTGCTTTTCCCTCTGCAGGAGCTCCGGTGGGGGTCTCTCCTGCACCTGACCACCCATTTCTAACACGTCTGTAGGAACGTAACACCTTCGGGGATTTCTGAGCCTTTAAAAACTTTGGCCGAAGTTGAGCAGTAAGTTCCAGAGCCACTGGAAAGCGGAAGGAGATGGGTAAGGAAAGGAGGAAAGGCTGACAGCACAGTCACACAAGCCATTTTCCCGATCTAGAACGCCGGGGTGACCCCGAGCCAAGGATGCAGGGGGTGATCTCCTCGCGGCTCAGCGCTGAGCAGTGAGGGGATGTGACATTTCTGCAGAGCGCACTGTAGCAGCGGTAACTCGGTTCGGGGAGCGGCAGAGCTGCAGCCAGGCAGTATTTATAGGCCTCTCTCCCCAGCTCCTTCTCCCTGCTCTTTTCCCCCCGGCGAAATCAGCCGGGATGCTGCTTCCCAAGCCCAGCTGCTGCCACTGCTGGAGGAAAGCCCTCGCTGGAGCGCTGTGCTGCAGAGGCAACGTTCCCAAAAGATCTGACACGGGGCAAAGCTTCCCTCGGATCTGGCAAAATGAGAAAACGTTCCAAGAACTGTGTGAGCGGAATGAAAAAGTCAAGATTTTCCTGCTCCCTTTTTTCACAGTTTGAGGAGCTTTCCACACAGAAGGGTAATCTTGTTTGGGAGTGTTTCTCTAAGTCTGGTGCACACCTAGGAAAGGAAGAGTTGCTAACCAAAAATAAATTCTACTACAAGCATGCATTTCTTCTGACTCACACAAACAAGTCAACAAAAATCACACAACCCTATCAACAAGCTCAAGTGGAATATTTCTGCCTAACTCCTTAATTCTCTTCCAATGCCAGAGAATTCCCAGGTTCTGTTTCTGAGCTGGCTCCCAGCTTATCTGCACAGATGCCTGCACAGCACAGAGAAACATCCATCCCTGTTAATTTATGAGGATGGCACAGAAAAGGGATACACTGAAACACTCAAAAATGAAGCACTTGGGAGCATTCGATGACAGGATAAGCATGCCTAAATTAATACAACTTCAAGTGACACATTTCATTCATTCAACCCTGACTCTTCCAAACACAAGGGCTGTCACAGCATCTTGTTTTCTCTGTTGTCAGGTACACAAAAATGCCATCTGCCTTGAAGACCCTTTTAGTGGCACACAGGCTCATGTTGTTCCTGGCAGCCTCTGAAATCAAAGGTAATTTATACCTGATGTCCACAGAACGTGAATCCCAGCAGAGTTCATTTGACTACAGAACCCTTGACCCATTTTAGTTAAAAACCTGCTAAAGCGGGCCAGTTATGCTGCATGGAAGTCCTGAGTGCTGCTTTAACAAAAAAAAAAATCAAATAATTTATAGGGAGCTGAAGGCACTTTGCACTGTCAGGCTGCAGGCAGTCCATTAGTTTGGCAATTCTCAGAGACTCCCAGATGTCTTTAGCACCGATAGACCCCAAACACACACACACTGAACTCTCCACTTTTCCCCAAGTTAAATTGAGAGCTCAAATACTGAGGGAAGCACTAAGACCAAGGCTTGTGTTTCCAGCACATGATGGATTCAAATCCTGCCCGGGAGAGATGCAATAACCAAAACTGATTTGATTCCAGCTCAGCAGAGAAGGAGGCAAGAAGCTGAAAAATGAGTGTAGCAAGGGAAGAGCTACCTGAGATCTTGGGAGGCTACTCTCAGCTAATCCTGCCATTATGTAAAGCCAGAGCAAACAAAGCCTGGTCACGAGGTGGAAATGCAAACAGAATCAGGAAAACTGTTCAAGGAAGTGGAAAAATAGTTATTTTCTTTATCAGGAGACACCATATTTGGGCACATATTTAAAATCCCAAATAGAATTCCACATGGACCTTTTCAGAACTAAATATGAAGGCTACAGCTGCTCAAACACTTGCTGGAATGAACTCACATATTTGTGTCTCTCTGGTGTTTTTTCTATGCTCCACTACTCTAATCTTTTTCTCCTCAGCAGCCTAAACATAATGGCTTAAATGCTTGTACATTGTGTGGCAGCAAAGAATGATCTTCAGAAACGTCAGATTCTTTGAGCCTTCAGATTATTCACTGCTTATGGCAGCACATTCATGCTAGCAGCAAAAAAAAAGTGAATACCAAAATGTAATTCCTGTCCAAATCCCAACAATATAAATATGCACTGCTAATTTCATATATATTAAAGACAAAGAACCTCCCACACATTGCTTCTTTGAAGGCACTTAAAGCCACAACATATAAAGAATAATATAATTCCAGATAGGTGGTCTAGCATCATCTAACATTTTGGCTGCCTGATCATAGTAGGTTAAAATAAATTTCAGATATGAAAAGAAAAATCCCTCCTTCCTATGCTTATCTAAACATAAAATGGCAAGATATATTAAAAATAGTATGGACTACTGCAAATTATCAGCAATCAGTGACGAAAGAAAAATGTGCCCTCGGATCATGGCTCAAAATTACTTCATTTCCCAAATACTGCAAAAATCCCTGATAACTGCTAAACAATAAAGGCTCTCCAAAGAGCCAGAAGATGCTCACCTTGGATGTCATTTTTCATGTAACTCCTAAGCTCTGTCCAAGTCAATGAATTCAACCCTAAATTCTGCACTGAACATTTTCTGGTCTTTTGTTCTATGAGGAGGTGAAGAACTTTGAGACTCAGATGCACAGGAAAACTTGTAGCCATTTCCTACCTATCCTGAAACTGGATGTTGAGCCTTAGCTCAAAGGGAAACCTGTTGATTGCATGCACCAAAAAAACAAGGCAGGCTGGTGGTTTTTCAGACTTCAGCACTTTCCAAGGGTTGTAAATGTGACAAGCTGCTGACCAAAAAGAAAAAAAAAGACTTCCAAGAAGCGAAAGAAACCCACAGATTCTGATTACCTAAAAGGGACAAACAGCCTGAGTTCACTCCCAGGAGCAGAATTCTGTGTTTGCTGTGTTTTTAGCAGTCCAGATGGCTCTGTTTTATTTACATGTCCCATCTAAACAATCACTGCTGCATTGTGGCAACACTTGTCACTGTTGTGACAACAGGAGGGAGATCTCTCCCCTCAGTTAAAAATCACAAATCACCAAGGGCGGCGGCAGCCTGTGCTTCTTTATCATCCCCTTCATGCCAGGAGTTTTAGTGAAAGATGGGAATCTATTAACTTTGCTGGCTGAGCTATGCTAAGTGGAGAGAGATGAAAGATGGAGTAATGAAAGGGAGAGAGCCCAGCTTCGTGACTGACCTGTGCAAGGACAGCCCTGGTGACCTGCCCACAAATGAATTATTCAGCTGCCAGGTCTTGCATGCAGCTCCACTGGAAGGCACGGGTCAACCCAGCCCCATCCTGTTCAGTTTCTTGGCAACACATTCAGGTTGGTGAAAGGGGACAGGATTGTTAGTTTTGGGGTTTTATCTGGGTTTTAAAATAGTTTATATCATTAGCAGTATTTAAGTAAAAGAGAAATGCAAGCTGAAGTGCAATATATTGCACTTCGAAGTGCAATATTTTGAATAATTTTCAAATAAGTATATCAATCTCTCCTGGATGATTAAACTGTTCTTACTAAAACTACTATGACAGTCATGTCAATAATAAAGAAAAATCTGTGCTAATCTAAAATTTGGTGAAGGTCTAGCAAGGAAACCACCATGCACATAACAAGCCACAAAGGTTAAGAGCTGCAGCCGTGTGATCTCAAGAAATTCATCAGAGCTAATTAAGCTGATGGTTCACAGGCTCTCCACGGAGAAAATCACAAGCAAAACAAGTTTTAAAAAAAGGGAAAACCGCACACAAAAACTGTGTAGGTTGCTCGTCCCAATACAGGTTGTTCAGCTTCTCCCTGATCAACGAGATCTGGACATGGACCCCCTAATCCAGTCCAAGTGGAGATAGGATTCTCTTCTTCCCCTCAGGAGCACAGGTAGCAACAACCAAGGTTCAAGGAAACTGGAAGCACAACAAATGGAAGAATATAAAGGTTTTCACAACTCAGAAATTCATAAGCATTTTGGACAGCTACGTGCAAGCGATGCATTAAGATAACAATCTTGGTTTCAAACAACCAGGTATAAATTCTGAGTCTCCTTAACAACCCAGCATCCCCAGGGAAGCCACTGCTCCCACACAAATACATCCCTGATAAAGGGATGGGAAAAAAAGAGAATAAAACTGACAGATGTACCCAAATCTCAACGGAGAGCTCAAGCTGGACCAATAAAAACGACACCAATCAAGCAAATTATGCAGCACATATTTACTTTTGCTGAAAACACACCGAAATTCTCATTACAGGAAAATCACAGCTGGAAAACAAACCCCCAAGAAGGCAGCTCCTGACATTTCACATAAAGGACACTTGAGTCCAGCTGTCTCCAGTGGAGGAGCAGTGAGACACGGCTGTGTCACGGCTCTGCCCCTCACAGAGCACATCATCCCCCCAGAGAGTGTCACCCACGCTGCTGTGACATCCCCAGGGCTGTGAGAGGAGCCTGGCACCCAGGTGTCAGCCCTGCCCTGAGGCTGCTTGTTGGACTGGCTCTGGGTGCTGAACCAAAGTGCTGAATTTAAGATCTGCTGCCTTGGGCTCGGGGGAAAAATGAAGAACTCTGTCCGTTCTCTGAATCCCCAGAGTGAAAGTTCAGTCACTAATATCGACAGAGCATGTGAGCCACAGACACAAACTCCTTGTTCACATAACACATTGCAGCAGACTTCTGCCAGGCAGCAATTTATTTGTTTGGATTTTCCAGTAAGGATCTACTGCACAGAACAACACCTATTCTTTCCACTGGGGGTTTATTAAGCACTGCATCCCTACTTATTGTATCAATTTAATTTAAGATCCTTCATTTGCACAAACTTGGCACTGCCGAGAGTACACAAACTGTAAACAAAACTAAAGAACATACATTTTTCTCTCACTTTCAAATATGAGCCACTCTGTCTTTAATCATGTGTTTCTTCTATTCAGTTTGTTCCCTTCCCTGGTACAATCAGCATTGCCCTTGTGACACAGTTTTGTTATCCACAAAGTTGTTTGCTTAAACCCATAAAAACTGTGAAATAATATAACACTAAGAAAATGCATGCCCCAAAAGTCAGGTATTGAAGAAGTCATGCACTCCTATAAAAGGACACTCAGCTATTACAGAGCAGCTGTACAAATATGGAGATTGCTGCATGGAGAACTGACCTTCCATGCTGAAAAAATAAATGTTAATATGCCCCTAAGCAATATATGGCCACGCAGCCTTCTAAGTGAATTCAAATATTCAATATACACGGGGTAGCTGCAGCCTCTGAGTGATCATTACCTTGAGAAACAGTGCTTTTATTCAAATGCAGCCTCAGAGAGAAACAGCCCTTCCCTTCCATGCCCTGAAAAGACAAGGTGTGTGTCTGTCAGGAACAAAGCAAAACTAATGTGCACCATGTCACCCTGACCTGAGACACAATTAGAAGGTGCACCACAGGAAAAGAAAATAAAAAACAAAAGAGAGAGAAAGTCCCTGCGACTTCAAAGAGCACATTTGTGTGTGTGAACTACAAAAACACTCATTTGCTGAAAGGTGTATATAAGGCTTCCATTAAGCAATTCTTTAATCTCCAGGTGACAGAGAATGCTTTCCTGGTTATGAGGAAAAAAAAAAAAAAAAAGAGAAGAAAAGAGCACAGAACAGCTGCAAAAGCCATTATTGGCAATAACCCAGAGTAAGATCTGAGCAGCCTGACCATCCTGAGATATGTTGGGGGATTCCCAGAAGTGCTCTTCCTCCAAAGAACAGCTCTGGGTCCTATTTCCTACAGGGCAGGAACCAGGAATTGTCTGTGGAGCTGCAGCAAATAGAAAAACTTACACTCAGAGCATTTCCAGCTTAACTTTCAGCAAGGTATGCAAGAAAGGTGAAGGGATGAGAGAAGCTGGCAACAGGGAGCAGCAGGAGAGAGATGACTGGGCAAGGAAAAGGCAATCTGAATAGGAAGTTGATTAACATGAAGTGACTAATGAAGTGAATTGGGCAAAACCAATTCCAAACACACAGCATTGGAAATGGAGCTGATTATTCCCAATCCAGAAAGACAGTGTTGTGTAAATGTCAGTTTTCCTTGCTGCATTGACAGGAATAACTGGGATGCTGGGGAAGAAATAAAGAACAAAGTCCAAGATATTAAATCATGGTATAAATATAGGAAACTCAGGCCCTGGCCCCAGTCTTTCCCTGTCTGGACAGCAGTGTGGTGTGAGTGGCTGCATCTCCAGAGCACCTCAGCTCCTGCCAGCCATATCCTCACATTTTTCCTCTTGGCATCATGAACCTGATGGCATTACCAGCCCCAGACAAGCTGGGACATCAGAGGACAAATCACACAAGCACCTCCTGTGCCTCATTAATTCTGCTAAACACAATAGGAAGCAACCTGAAACAAGGATCATCACTTAGTGCAAACAGGATCAGCTGGTAATAACCTATTAGCAGCACAATTAGTAAGATGGATATTCCTGCTCATTATTTGCAAACAATATTTTGAACAGAGTAGAACAAATCCATACCAGTAGCAGTCCCACCTGAGGTGTAATATTTTCAATTAAGAGTTTCCCAAGTTTCCCCATAATGCACTGAGGTTAATTGTTGGAGTTCCTAGAAGCTCTGAAAACCTGGCATCCATCGAGACATCATTTCATAGTGAGAAAATTAAAAAAAAACAACAATCCATTTCTCTTATCCCCAACTAAAGCCCCATTCCTAAGAGCCTTCCAACACCCACCGTGCTGGCAGTGCTCTGTTGCCAGCTTTGCTGAGGTTTTTCCCCCCAGTGAGCAGAGCAAGGGAGTCTTTCCTTAAGCATCAGCTACTCATCCAATATAGACTTTAAAAATAAAAATAATAATAAAAAAAAGAACAATTTTCACTCAGATTGATTGTACTTTATAAACTGCTTTATAAACAGCAGTTAAAGTGGGTTGGGTTTTTTACTTGGGACAAAGTGCATGTCAGTGCTGTGGGCACAACAAACTAAAGCCTAACTTAAATATCTTTTTTCATAATAAAATTTATCATAAATAGTTTCTTGCTGAGAGATTACAATAGAATAAACTGTTTAAAAAATAATAGAAAAATTGAAAAAAAAATCCAGATTTCAAACTGAAAAGCTAAAACTACCATGTAGGTCAAGCAGGTTTTTAATTTTAAAAAGAGACATAGTAATTTTCAAAGCAGAGGCTGACAGACTGGAGAGAAGCTGAAATACTGAACAGCAATTTCATAAACAATTCAGCTGCAGCCGAGTGCTAAGAGGGCTAGGAAGGAAACAAATAAAAACAGCAATTGCAACAACATTGTGTAGCAGGGCTTGGGTTGATGATTACACTGATATGGAGTATAAATTATGTGAAGTTTTTGTTTAGATTACTCTCCACAGAACCATTTCACACTTGCAGCTGACCAGTAAGGAAATGTTGGTATCTGAAGAACTCAGTAGGATATTATTTTCAGTTTAGGTTAAACATGATAGACTCTGACTATCAATAAATACCAATTAAATGAATATACTACTGCACACATCATTTTGTACTACACAATATTCTGCCACTGTGAATAAAAGTCATAAGCACGAGCAAACTGTACCAAAAAAATCCAATATGCATTTTCTCCTAAAAAGGTATTACTGAGAGCCAAAGTGCTGCATTCAGCACAATTTGCACTGCATCTTGTCCCATCTGGTTTGGCAAGAAAGGGGGTTTTGCAAAAAAGGAAGCAATACATAATTTGATGAGTTTAATTTCATGAAGTTTTATACCTTCTTTGTCAAGCTGAAGTCTCATGGGAGGAAAGTTTCAGAGTAATCCTCAAAGTTTTAGCCCAGCTTTGTTGACAAAAGAAAAATCCTATCAAACAGGTGGAAAACCACAGGGGAAGAAATTTCAAGGAAATGTTTAAGTTTTCAGTTGAACTTTGAAAAAGGCTCCTTTTTCTCTTTTGTGCTTTGAAACATAAGAAGGTGTCTATTTTGGGAACTCATTAAAAATGAAGATCATGACCTCTATAGAAGGGGAAGTTCAAAAGCCACCAGTCACCAACGCTGTGATATACAGACATTTGGGATTAAGAATATAATCCCCTGGAAAACAAAGAAACAAACAAAGAACCAGAGCCCCATGATCCAGCTCCATGGGGTATAGGCTCTGCACTGACATCACACACCTGTGTGGGAAATATTGCTCTCCTCAGGAGAAAGACAGGGAATACAATGTTATTGGGATATCATAGAGAGGGAACAGAAAGAAAAAGAAGAAGAAAGCAAAATACTGCCTTGACTAGGGTTGTTTTGTTGTCTTTTTTTTTTTGTAGTATGAATCTTTTAGGGACCTTGACATATTTTCTTCCATGTAGCATTTAAGGGCATGTCTCTCTCTACATTAACACTTGCAGTTTGGAAGTCTGAATATTGGCATAAGTAACCAACTTCAGCAAAGCTGCTGACACCAGCTGGGGACCTCCAGGTAGGGAAAACAAACACTTTGATTCCTCAAATGTTTTCCCTGGGTTCTGACGTGTAAAAATTTCACTTGGCTTTATCCTGCACATTCAGTTTCCCCGACTGACAGGTGAAGTGGCATTCACAGTGGCACACTTTTCAGACCTGACTGTACAAGTGCAAAGGCCAGAGGGAGAAAAGCAGAATTTGTCAGAAGTTAAGCTGCTCCTGATAATATTTTCAAATATTCACTTAAGGTGATCTTGACTGTCAGGTAAACACTATGCTGATGACTCAGTGGTGCGTGCTTGCCCTCTGTAACACACGAAAAACGGGGAGCTGAGCTCAGTTTTGCAGAAAACAGGGAAAACAGCATCCACAGGTGTGAGACAAGTCCTGTGGGGTGAGAGGCTGGGAGGGGTATGCAGTGCTGGCCCAGAAATGGCTTTTCCCCCCTGTGAGAAGCCTCTGTGCCCGCTGTGACCTCACCTCTGTACCCACGGAGCGGTTCCAAAGGCACCCACGAGGATGAGCCTCCTCCTCTGTCCCGATGGGATGGTGCCTTCCAACAGGGAGAGACAGAAGGGATCCAAGGGGATGGAGCAGGGCTGGAAGCAAGAAGCAGGGAAAGCATTACATTTCTGTGAGCTGCTGACTCCCCAGGCAGCTTTCAGGCCCATTTCAGAGAGATGATGATGGCAGGGAGAACAGCTCCATTCCTTCCCTCAGGAATCCACAGCTGACACACCCTGCTTGTCCTAATAGGAATTACATCCTTCTAACCTGCAGCAGACAGGGAGACAAGCCTGTCTGCCAAAAAACT
Source organism: Aegithalos caudatus (assembly GCA_013389925.1). Taxonomy (NCBI): domain Eukaryota; kingdom Metazoa; phylum Chordata; class Aves; order Passeriformes; family Aegithalidae; genus Aegithalos; species Aegithalos caudatus. The sequence continues at coordinate 1,082,023 of WEIU01004190.1, forward strand.
GCCATTCCACTTGAAACTTTTCATCTTTGCCAGGTCTGACCCCAAGAAAGTAACAAAGGGTAGGTCAGCAGCAGCAGGAATGGGGATGTAGCATGCTTCAGAAATATCCCAGTATTTCCTGCAGAAGACAGGAATTGTCCAGTCCACTGCACTGATGGCAGCATCATTAAAGTAATGCACAGGAACAAAACTCATAGCAATGTGTTACACCCTGTCCTATGAGAATGTTTTCTAATCCATAGAGTTCATCTCCAAAGCCAGGATGTTTTCACACAGCCTGGGTCCTTTAGAGCTGCCTCAGAATTTGCTGTCAGGACCAGTGGCCACAGACATCAACACATGCCAGGCTGAATTAAGGGGCCAAACTGCTGAGCTTGCTCCAGCTACACCGTGCTCTGGGGGCTCTGAGAGGAAAGCAGCTGGTCTGAAAGACCTGCTGCAAGATTTCCACAGGCCACTCACCTGCCTGGTTAAAATTTACCCTTTCTGGAAATAGCTAAGCTGTGAGGGCTTGCCCTGGGAGTGATCCAGAGGCTGCCAAATGGCACAGGCTTTAATACACTTCATTTTCCATCAGATCCAGAGAGGAGGTGACCGATAGGAGTAGGTGTCCCATTCTTCCCCATTACAAGCCAAAGGGTTGTATTTGGAGTAAAGCTAAATTTGGGGAAGCATTTTATATTTGTTACGTGGTTGAGAAACAGAAACATCAGTTTCCCATTAGAAACAGGGATTCTTTTACTAGCAGGATTTAATATGTGGCATTTTAAGGACTTTTTCTAGCACTTGTTGCCTTTTCCACTGCAAATGCTTTTTCCTTATTTGTGAATGACTCTGGGTCATTTCTCCCCATCTCTACTACTCTTTTTCTTTAATATCTGACCTCTCTGGTCCTTTTCCTCCCCTACTGATTTTTCCCTCAGTTCTCTGGTTGGGCTTCTATCCAGCTGCTCCCACCAGCTATGAGAAATGACCCAGGAACAGGTCTCCCTACCAGACACAGCAATGTGAAAGTATTATCTGCAGAATTCAAACTATTCAAGATGCACAGTCTCTTCTCACATCCCCAGGTAAAATTCATTACAGTGGAGTGGTTAGATGATTTGAAATATTTATATTGAAGCGATAATGCAAATTAAAGGAGTAATATCTTGATAAGACATCAGATTAAGGACTATTGAATGTGTTCTCTGTTACACTCTGGTGATTGAACTTTAAATTTAAAGCTTAAGATGTCGGTTTCACAGCTTCAGAGTTTAACTAACTGCTTTTCTAACTTCCAAAATTTACTCAGACAGAGTAAACATCCTCTGTAATTGACAGGATTAGTCCCAGAAGTGTATTTCCAACTGCATCCTCACTACAATTCTCTCATGTTGTCACTGCTGGTATTTTGTTCAGTAAAGTTTAATTAAACAAAAGCACTCGTGCACTGTGAGTCTGAAATTGCAGTGCTGAGCTGGTGTACAAGGTGAAGGGTAACAGTGCTACCAAAACCCAGATCAGCAATGTTTAGGATCCAAACAGAGGAATTTGAAGGCTCCATTTCTAACAGGGGGTCTTGGTCACTCCCAGTCCGTTTTGGAAGGAGCCAGCCTGGTCAGTCCCACTCTTTTTCTGGACACAGCCAGCCTGGTCAGTGGCACTCTGTTTTGGAGAGGAGCGAGCTCAGCACGTGGGAGGGAGCTGTGCCTTTTGGCCCTGGGGATGGAGCAGAGCCTCTTCCCCATTTTACTGAACTGTGGAGGCATTCCCAGTGCCTGTGCCTGTGAGGTGGTGCTGGCACAGCGCTGACTGCACAGCCCAGCACCCCCTCGTGAGGCATCCCATTGCTCAGCCATGCACAGCTGCCAAGATCCTCTGGGTGCTCCCAGTGTCCTGGGCACGAGGCACATTCCTCACATGCTACAGCAGGAGAATCCACGCTCAGGAGTGAACACGGCGGCGCTGCCCTCTCCTGCTTCTTCTCATCACAGTGTCCTAACTGGTTTCTAAAAAAAAAAACTGGTTTCTACCTGGGAGATCATACACCTTTGACTTTCAACACAAAAATTCATTAGAAGCAGTGTTGAGTGTGAAATACATCTCAGGCATCAGAGAGCTGCTCGTGTCCTAGCACAGAAACCAAAAAGCTTTTTCAAATGTCACCGGGACTGCAAGCTGATCCAAAGTCTGCCATAGGTTTTATCTTGCTATTTGGATCTTTTATTTGTATCAACAGGACTGCTGCACACCGTTTTCCCCTCCTTCCTGAAAGAAGGGACACGTTAAAGCTGCCACACTGAACGGCAGTGGCACTTTCTGTTTGCTCCCAAGGGATTTTGTGTTTGGAACCACCGTGTAACTCATCCAGCGGCACACGGGGTTTGTAGCACCGCTGTTAATCCTGTTTCCAAAGCCTTTCCAGAGAGGGAGAGCCCTTACACGCTCTGGCATCTGATCCAGGGTAACCCTGTGCTGGCTCCCAGATTCGCTGGCTTGAAGGCCGCCTATTAAAACAAGCCCCGAGTTCTGGGCAAGCCATGCATAGCAAAGGCACATTCCAGGCCCTGGGTTTTTATCGGGAATTCAACCTCATCTGTTCATCCTTAAATGCGCAGCGACTCCTCCGTCAAACACGCTCCCTCAGCCTCTCTGAGATGGCAGTGCCAGTCACCTCCTCAGCCGCGCCAGAGCCCGGGAATTCTCATTCCCAGCATCTGACATCAGGCAAAAGCACGCTCCCCTAAACTGCTGGCAAAGCGCCCGCGCCGTATCCCGGGCTGCTGGCTGCTCCACGCAGACGCTCCCAGCCGGATCCTTCAGCTCACACACAAAGCTCCGTGCCAGGGAAACTGAAATCCAGGGGCAGCCACAGAGCTCTGTGCCAGGGAAAGCAAAACCCAGAGGATAGCTACGCTGCCAGCCCAGCTCAAAAGGACGCTGTTTTCTCCTGCTTTCCCTGTATTCCTGGAAACCTGCGAGCTCCCATCCACGCTTCCCGGGAATTTCTGGAATGCGTTAGAAGCTCTGGTCATAAATGGTCACGATGAGTTCAGTGGTGGCAAAATGAGCCTAACAGCGAGTATACACCAAGCCGACTTTGCTCATTTTTAACTTTGAAACTTTCTGAAGTATGAAGACTGAAGAAAGAAAGTGATTAGAAAAATTACTATCGACATATTTTTTAAATTTATTGTTCTTCACTGGATGGGATGGAAAACAAAGAATAAAGCAGAAACAGCAGTGCTGAAAGCAGTTTATGTTCTCAGAATTTGTGGTTTGTGAATTCCAGGTGTAACTTCTCAGGCAGGCAGGAAAATTGGGTCTCAAAAAACATTGATTTTAGCATGAGGGTGTTTTTTGGAAGTTAATGACATGCAAATCACTATGCATGTATTTACATTTTTGATTAGGACAAGATTGAGAAGTTAGAAAATAGAGCAATGATCCTCCTGCAGGTCTCAGCAAAGCTGTTTCAGGTCTGCCGGAGACGTGAATAACTAACACAGACAAAATAAGCAAAGGTGACAGAAAGGAAAGGATTAAAAGGCTGAAGACAACTTCTCTCCACTGTCCTCACCAAGGAGTTCACACTATCTAGGGTGCCTACTTTTTTAATTAATGGCAAACTAGTTTGATGGGAAGGCCGACGTCACGCTGGGGCTCTGAGGGGCTTCTCTGGAAACTCGCAGTTCTCTTACACTGAGAGGGCTCCAGGCCGACCTCAGGACCCGTGAAACTCAAACCTGCCAGGGAAACTGAAGGCAGAAATTTGAGCCACTGGAGTCTCTTGCATAATTCACTTTCTTTGGAGCACTCCTGGCTGGGCTGGGAAAGGAGCACAACAATTCCCAGCCTTCCTCTGACAGACACTTCCTAAAGCTGCAGGACCCCTCCCTCAGATGTATTTTCATGGGCTCTTAATTCTAGTTTACAACAGGACAGCTAGAAAAGGCGTGCAGGAGTAACACTTCTTTTGGCCAGTGTTCAAACCTTCCTACCTGAATTCACCTGCTACTTTTTGCAACTTCAATCCTTCTCGGACAACCCACTGTGGCTAAAGAAGAAACGCCAAAGCTGCTTTCTAGTTTGGAGTTTCTGTACCTGCCTGCACAAAATTATTGCAAATACCTGATATATGTAAGTGCTTATACCTGATAGATGTAAAATCATATGGGCCATCAGATTTGAGAGTTGGGAACAGGTGGTGGCATCCAGCAACACACCCAAACATTTACCAGCAGGTACTCCAGCTCACTGAGTGTAGTTGCAATTTTTAAACAGCACAGGAACTTGGAAAGTGTGGTTTCTAAAAAAAATCCATATTTCACCCTTTTCTTGCCATCTTACCATCTAAGCCGGTGCATCATAGAATTACAGAATGGCCTGGGATGAAAAGGACTGTAAAGATCATAGCTACAGGCCTCGGGAAGAAAGTGGAAGAGATTAAAAATATTATCAATTACCACCTCTACCCTGAAGAATTTCTTCAAATAACACACAAAAAGAAAAGCCCCGCCACTAATTACCAATTTATTCACCAGAGAGTTGAGGTACTGTAAAACCTGCATTAAGGTCTCAACTCTGCTGAATTGCATTTCAGCCCAGTTACCTCCCCAGACTCCCCAGGATTGTTTTAATGTGTTACTGTGTTTTTAATGTAAACAAGAGAGAGCCATTCTCTTTCACAGTTAAGTCACAACCTTGATCCACAAATAGCTTTAAACAAAGATAGTGTTTGTTTTCAGAGACTTTTTTTTTTGCTCCCCGACAGAGAGTCCCTTCAACAAGGCAGGTTATTCTGAGAGGACTTAAACAGAGCCAAGGCCACAGGAGAAAGAGAAGATAGAAGAAAAAGGCAAGGATGTAAAAACTTTCAGGAGAATCCATTCACCAGCGCATTCAGTCACTTGCAGGGAGGTTGTATGATTTCTCCTGTGTTAAAGAGCAAGGCCTGATTCGATTTCCCACGGCTTTTACTGTGGGAAGCCCTTAGGAAGCACTTTCCCGATATGCACACTCATATTCCCCTCTCCTACCTCACCCTGCGTGAGGGGAGCTCGCTCTGCGTTTGAGTATTTATCCTTCCTCACATCCTCGCTTATTTCCTACCTTTTCCCCTCAGTGCAAAGCCGGGACGCCCTTGCGCTCCCCTCAGCCCTCCTGCCCTCCCCACCGTGAGCGCCGGGTCCCCCTGCACCGGCCCGTCCGGCCCTCACTGCGCCCTCCTCCCCTCACGGCTCCCTGCCCATCCCCTCACCTCCACCTGCCCAGCCCCTCATCTCCACCTCCCCATCCCCTCATCTGCACCTGCCCATCCCCTCACCGCCCCCTTCCCATCCC
>WEIU01004190.1:1087816-1104429 GCA_013389925.1 Aegithalos caudatus
GCGCATCCCGGCCAGGGGCGGCTGTCCAGAGGCTCCGCTGCTGCTGCGGCTGCTGGGGATGAGCGGCTCCCCCAGAAACTTCTCCCGGCGCGCCGCTTTCCCAAGGAAGGGAACACAAGGCGCTCAACACAAGCGTGCGGAGGGCACGGGCAGCACGGGTGTGGAGCTGGGGGCGATCCCGGCTGGAGATGCGGGCAGGGATGCGCTGGTCCCGCACGCCCCGACTGCGCCGCTGCTGCCGCCGCCGTCTCCCCACATCTTCCCGGCCGTCCCGCTCCTGCTTCCAGGGACAGCCGCGGCTCCGCAGGGCAGCCCAAGGCACCGCAGGCTGGCACGGCACGGGCTGGATGTCACACACCCGTTCCGAGCTACGATCTCTGCCCAGGCACTGGAAGGACTGGGAGACGTGAGAACCAGGGACCGAGTCCTTGGTGGATGCAACGAAGTTAAGGACCACGGCCAAATGTCATCCTCATAAACGTCTTGGGCTCTTTTTACCCTCAAAGGACTCGAACTTTGAATCAATAATGCCATTTAGAGCGAATCTCAAGTTATTCCCACACAAGAATGTGGATTTTAGACTACTTGAAGGTGTCAACCCATAGGCACGATGACCCTCACTACTACTTTTTTTTTTTTTCTCACATAAGCCATTTCAAACTGCACAGAACAGAAAATGCACACAAATATCCTCAGTAACTCACTTTTGGACTTCCTGAACTGCTTTGAACAGCTACCAAACTTTTTTTACTATGGTACCTCTTTTTCAAATAAGAAATGTCTTTGAAAAGGGGAATATTCTTTAATATATACAGAGCAACTATGTTACCTCATGAATATTAATGAACATTCAGCAATGAACATCATTTTCGTGCAAGAGGACCTGTGCACGTAGGTGCATTCGCTGGCAAAGTTCACACATCATTCTCCCTTCTGGTTTCAAGTTCCCGGTGGAACATGGAGATTTTAGATATAATGAAGGATATTGGGAATGCCAAGTTCTCAAAATGCAACATCCTTATGGGAAATTAAAAGCAAACAAAACCTAGGAGCATTAGGCAAGCAAAATAAAAAAAAAAAAAAAAAAAAAAAAAAAAAAAAAAAAAAAAAAAAAAAAAAAAAAAAAAAAAAAAAAAAAAAAAAAAAAAAAGAAGACTATTTGGCTTGAGTGGGAATTTCCTACCTCTTCAGAGCTGATTTACCCATGCCTACTTTTTGCTCTTTAAATTTTAAAGCATCTGAACATTTGCTCTGTCAGTCGAGAAAAAAATGGACTTACTTAAACTCATGTTAGATCCCCTGGGGATATCACGGGGAAAATAGGACAGCAGTGCTAAGGAGAAAAATTTCATCTCCAGCATCTTTTACAATTAAAAACTTGAAAACAGTGAGCAGCAACCAAAGAGGGGGGGAAAACCATATAAACCAACCGTTTTTCATTAATTTTTATGCTTTAATTCAAAGCTGAATATTGTAGCCAATGACCAGTGTACAAAAACTGGAAAAAATAAATATTTTTATTGACACCTATGTCATCAAATTCCATGTGAATAGCCTCCAAGTATGACCAAACTAAACAGCACCTATCTTTGCCATGCCTGAGATGCAAGAGAAACTCAGCATCCTTCAAGTACATTCTAAATACTGCTGGAAGCACAAATTTACATCCCCTAAATTTTGTCTGTTATGTCTAAAACTTTTCCTCCTTAAGCCCTGCCAAAGCTTTATCTATAATTAAATGAATTCTCAGTTTCCAGAGGTTTAGCTTTAGGCTTTTTGAAAAACATTATGGTGACCCTCAGGAGCTTCTTGAACCAAGAAAACCAGGGCAAAGCAGCCACCCCCAGCTACAACCAGTGGCCTGAAAAACTTGGAAAGTTTGGACGTGGCATTAGGAAATTTTGTCTGTGACATTTCATCCTTCAGAAAAAAAGAGGTGGAGCAAGAGCAAATCTCCATATTTCATAGGAATTACACAACTGTGCAGCTCCAGGGAACTTCCTTCCATGGGTACAGTTGATTATTAATTATACCAGCCTGGAGAATGAACACTTTGTAGGCTGAGAGGGGCAGGTGGGATGAAACCCATGGTTCTTATTCATAAGGAAGTTTCAAGGACTTTTTATCCTCTCATTGTTTCAGATTAATGACCTGGTTTCAGTGCATTCTGGTAATTTCCAATGCAAGTCCAGCATTAATCTTATTACAGAATTTTTAAAACTGTCAAACAGACCCTGCATCAGCTGAATGACAAGAAATAGAGGTAGAACTAAAGCAATAATGGGCCTGACTCCAAATTAAGATTTCTTGCATAAGAGGTAAAAAGTTAAATATTTTGTTAAAAAAAATAGCACCTACATATTCCTTGGCATTTCACAAGTTTCCAAACATGAAATCTTACACATGATCTAGTTCTATAAATCAGCTGGGAATTTTATTTAGCATTTTTTGCACCTTTTCTGAACCCTATAGAAAGTATTCTCATGGCCAAATTAAATCTTCCAAATAATTTTGAAGAGTGCTTTTTCTTACATGACAAGGTCTCAACCTTCTCACTCTTAAGGCCCATATTACTTTCCTAAGCTCTTCTCAGGAGAGATGTTTTGACATCTTTATCCCATTATTGTACTTTCCTTCCATACTTCTTCAGTAATTTTTCCCCCTTCTATTCAGACATGGTTTATCAGCTGGCCTTAGTAAGCCAGTTTATTAAGCTTAAACCAATATAAAGTTAAATTAATGCAGACTTTTTTTTTCTCCTGTGTCTGTGAATAGATTCTTCCAGCAGTTCTTTATGTTCTTCAAGAATAATAGAAGTCATTAAAAGCACCAGTTAAACAGAGATTTGGAAGAAGTGTTAAATACATGAATGTCTCCTGATGTAAGATTATTGTGACCTTTAAGATAACTTGCCATTTAAATATAAAAAAAAACTTTGTGTCAGTTTTTACTAGGTTCCTTGCTCTCCAAGATAAAATACTTTTTAAAATTAATGAGTGGCAAGGAAAGAAATCTGTTCCTATTCCATTACAGATAAAATACCATCGAGTCATTTGTTGCAAGTTTCTTGCTATTTGAAAAAGAAAATGAAAGGCTTCCCTAACTTTCCCTCCTTACCTCGTTCATGTCAAAGAAAATAATTCTTCTACAAATTAGTATAAAAGCAAAAATTGTTACTATGCAGCAAAAATTAAACAATAAATCATCTCAATTTCCTGTACCGAAAGTTTGGGTGCCTTTCTTTTTTCTTCTGGTGGTTTTGTGACTTGGCTCTTCTGATTCCCGTGGTTAATTCAGTTCCTCCTCAGGTGCAAGCACGATGGCACAGTGGCACAATGGTTTATTTTAAGAGTTTGGTCTGTCCTGTTGGACATCACTGCCACCCCCCAGACCACTGGTGCCTTTCCAGAGCCCACAGAGCTTTGGTTGCTCCACTGCCACTCCTTTTCCAGGGACAAGAAGCCACAAAAATAGGACTGGCTTTGCAAGGTGTGTAAAGCAACCTGAGAATGTTACACATCACTATCAAAGTCATCTTGCTTCAGCTGAAGCCCTGGAGGAGGAGTGTGGTTTCATCCAGAGCTGGGCCTCCCTCCTCCTCCTCCTTTTCCCTGGAGCTCTCTCCTGAGCTCTGGCCAGAGCAGCTGCACCCCAGCCATGCCTCCACATCAGCTCTGCCTCCTCCAGCTATAAATGCAGTTTTTAAATAATCTCCTCCCTTTAATTGTTGTGTGCAGCAGATGTTGTGCTCCTGTGCCTGTGCTTCACTCGGAGCCCACGTCCTCTGAAAGCCCCTAATCAATGAGATTTCCTGTCTGAACTAATTGAAATCAATGAGAACAATAAAACAGAACACAGCAAAGGAAAACTGGAATTTCAATATGGGAGCTCAGACTTTTGCTGAATGTTCCCCAACTTGCTTCTGTTCTTTACTGTACCTGGGCAGTAATAAAACTGGAAGACAGCAGTCATCCATGCACTCAGAAATAATCAGAGAAGCAGCTCATTTACCACACTTTTGGATGAGGACAAAGCTGAGTGAGTGCAGATGACCAAAGAAGATACATTAGGAGTGTGTGTCAGTCACAAATACAATGGAAAACAAGTGTTACACACCTTGTTCATATGCAAGGAGATTTTCTGCCCATAAAAATAGGTATCATTTTTTTAAATATTCTTCTCGAGGGAATTTAGCATTTAACTCTCACAGGAGCTATGCCAAAATTAAGCATCTCACATAAAATATAAATTACCAGCTTTTCAGGGATCTGAGGAAAAGAGTGAAACATACTGGAGATTATTAGTACTTCCACACATTAGCAGGCCTGTCTTAGGAATTACCATAACTGACATGCAAGGTTAATTATGTTGGCACCCATAATTACCTCACCCTTACACCAAAGCCAGCTGCAGACATCTGAGATTCAAAGGTGCTGGAATGGACAGATCCCTTTTGAATCTCAGAGATCTCTGCACAAGGTGAGTTTAGGAAAAAAGCAGGAGAGGTGTTTGGAGCCTGTAGTCCCAAATTCAGCCTGGCTCTGCTTCTCTCAAAGACCAGACCCACAATAAAAGCTTTAAAGAATGCAAATTCCATATTCTGGCTGATCTCAGTGTTGCTTCAGCATATGTGGAAAAATCTGTGTTTAAATTGGAGTTTGGGAGATGTGCTCAGTGCTTTGCACGTGCTTATGTGCAAATTTCTGTGTAGGAATGGACAAATGCTTACTGAAATGCTTTAATGAAAACCAGATCAAATCAGGACATTTCATGCACGGAGATTTCAGCGGGGGTCTGCACTCATAACTAAGCAGTCATTGCAGCAATTGCCAAAGATACCAAGAGAAGAATTTAGGAGGAAAGTCAAGTGTCACGTTTTTGATGCTTTTAGAGGGATTTCAAGCAACTTGAGATGACAAACATTTCTATCCACTGCACTCCTGTTCTCCTATCAAGCCATAGCTAATTAGCTGTAGGCTGCCCTGCTGCTAACTCAGGCAACAAACCACTAGTGACTTGAGCAGATGTTCTCCTTTTCCTGCCAATTGGAATATTTACTAACATTATTTCTTTTCATGTTAAGGTTTTCTGTCTCAAAACTTACTCCTCAGAATCAGGAATATGCCACATTTAACCACTCACAGCCATAAATACCTATTTGCTAAGGCTGGTGTTTGCTTGAAAGTCACACAACAAGATTTTGGCAGAGCTGAATTATTCAAAGTGGGGACTCCACGTGGACTCCACGACTTCAAAAATTAGAGTTTATTGAAGTTTGTTGTTAAAAGATGGAGTTCATCAAACCCATGAGGGCTCTCTGCTGTCAAGCTGAACATGCACTTGATCTTTATGGAGCTTGTCTCTGCCAAAAGAGGAGGCTGCTCAGAAAGGGGAAGAGATGCTCCCTGCTAAAGCCAGCTTTTATTATGCAGGAATATCATCTCCACTTTTAAGCAAAGCAAAGCACTACCCTCTTCTAGTCAGCATTCACCAAGCAGCACCTCAGGGACCTCTCAGCAACCTTTGGTAAACAAGAGCAGATAATTTTTTTTTTTTTGAGGTTACAGGTATTTACCAATCATTGAATACTTGGGTTTATTTACATTGAATTTCCAAAGTTTATAAATACCTTCAGTGCTAAGTTCACTTTCCACATGGATCTCGTAAAATAGAGATGGAGAAACTTTCCCAAGGGCATGAGTTAGTCACAGTGAATGAAGAATTCATAAATCCTGCTTCTTCTAAATCCAAATTATGTTCCCTCTTATATTAGCTGGAAGTTTCTGAACTGTAGTTAATGCTACCAGGTGTTAGGTAAGCTTAGACTTTATTGCTTCTCAGCCTCTTGCAAACTGCAAATCAATTTCAAAAAATGAAATATATGTGAGTACTGTCTGATGGCTGCCACGTCACAGACACCCAGGGCAAAAAGAAAGGACACAAAATGGACTTTTTTTTTTCCTCGCTTGATTTTTCTTTTGTCCTTCATTTGAATTGACAGCACAGGCTGGAGTGGCTGGTAGCAAATCACTGAGCAGGAGTCCTGTTTGTGGATTACAAGGAACCTGTTCTTCTCCCTGCAGAGGTGGAGGAACCCACACATGCCTACACACCTCACCAAAAGGTAAACTCATTAATTTAAATAGCCAGGTATTAAGTATACAATTAGAACTTTATTGCTAATCTATTTTATTTGTTGCTGGGCAAGGCTGGATGTGTGTAACCATTACTGGGCAGCAAGTCCCCCAGATTTGCTTATTTCTCACTTTGATTATCTGACTGCAGACCGTTGCATGGATAAAAGTGTAAAACAGTGACACATTCAACAGCTGGGGATAAAAACACTCCACCTGTAGTCTCACATCTCTCAGAAGGCAAGCAGAGCAGTCATTTGCAAGCCTTGTAATATTTAGAAAGTCAGAAACAGCATCAGTACATCAGGCTGTCATCCAGTTCATGTAAATTTTACTGAAATCAAGGGGATTTTGTGTAGAAAGATGCGATTGGTGCTGTGACCTGATTTTGAAAGACAGCGAGCACCCAGGCCTGCCTTTGGCTCCACAAACAGCTGTAGATGTTCATCATGTCAGACAGGGAAGCCATTAGCCTTTCAGCATCCTGGAATTTCGGATCATTTAGATAGATTTACCCAGAGGAAATTACTGTAGCTATTAATTTATGTTCACTTCCTCACAACGTAGGGGGAACATATGAAAGTCAAGTCGTCTCTGCTGCTGACAATAAAAGCCCTGCATTCAAAGATCAAGTACTTGGTGGTCTGGCTGGCCCAAGCCCTTCATGCCTTGTCAGCTCCCTGTCCTCAGTGGAAGACCACCAGTTAATGGATTTAACCTTTCCATCAGTGAGAAATAACAAGATCAGCTTGTCAAAGATAAGTTACACCGAGGCCGTGGACGGCCCCTTTCCCCTTCATTTCTTTTTACAGCCATTGCATCCAATCCCCTTCACCACTGCTTTCCTTGGTTTCATCAAAACCACAGGTATTCAAGCAAGTAAAAGGCAGCTTAAAAGAGCAAAGTTGCAGCTGCTCACAGGGCTCTGTGCCCTCTGAAACTCAACTCCCACACGTGCCAGCTTCAAAATGTCACCAAGCATCTCCTGGAGACACCTTGACAACCTCTGCCAGCTCCTGGCTCCAGCAGCAGGTTAAGACAAATCATCATTTAATAACTTATTTTTTCCAAGGTAACGTAAAGAAGAGCAAAATCACTCGGTGTCAAATCTCTGGGGGTGAAATGACTGAAAACAAAACAAAAGAAGTGCTTGTTTCTCTGAATTCCATGTCTCTCCTGCTAATACAAGTGTTTGTACATAACATGAACAGTCCTATACTGGCAGAAAATATGGGGGTGTCAAAGGGAAATCAGAGGCCTGCACTGAAAAATTCCAGGAGCAACAGCCCCCACATTTTCAGCTTGGCTCATATTTCCAGGAAAACCCCCAAGACAATGGCAAAACAAAACCCCAACTGTAGGCAGTGAGAAACTAAAATATTTAGGAAATTGAGAAGTCAGGACAAGAAACTGCTAAAAACTTTCTTTTCTGTGACCCTCAGGGTCCTGGGATTATCCCAAAAGGATGAAATTGGGAAATCTGAAATACATGCAAGGCCAACTCAGTCAGTGATTTTTGTAGTTTTGACAGCAGAAACACTGAAGTGAAATGAATTATTTTATTTATTATTTATAAAGGAGTTTCCCCTGGAACAAGCAGAGTTGAAGTACGAGTTTTCAGGTCCATGTAGAGCATTCTGGTAGTGTCAGCTGGGTTTCAGAGCCATGAAACAGAAACCCAGATGTCACACGCTCCAGGGCTGCTCTGGGAATGGGACAATTCTCCAAGTTTATCAGAAATGGAAGGTATTTGCCATAGCAGGCAAATTTTGATGTCACAACTGGCCTTGGAGTGGATTTGTATCAAGTTCAGCAAGTTCAGGTCCACCCGTGACCCAAAGATTTTGTTTAGTTGTCTGTAGAGAATATTTCACTTTTTCAGGAAAAGAAAAGTCTCAGAGGAGGCTGGAAGGACAAACAATGCTAAAACTAAGTTTATGATGGGGACTAGCTAAGGATCTTATTCCATAATACAGTGAAGTAATGGAGCTGTGTAAGAATATTTCCAAAAGGGCAAACTGTAAATTAACTGACCCCATAATGTTTATTTTACAGTTCTGCACAGTGATTTACTACTGTTTAAAAAACCACATAGGAGCAGAGCCAGCACAGGATGAACCTGAAACTATCAAAACATCAGAAGACCAATATTCAAAGTATCCCAGAAGAGAACAGAGTAACAGAGTGGTGTGGGTGTCATTGAACTCCTTGGAACTGGTACAAGAAAAATGGGCATCCCAGGGTTTTATGGATTTATTTTTTACTTAGTTTTGTCACAGAAGATGATCAGCCACTGCAGAGTCTCAGTTTTCCATAGAATTCAACACTGACTTGCAGGAACCCATTATGTTTTAGCCTCTGATGGAAAATGCCAGTATTAATTAGTACTTTGATGCTAATTAGCATTTAAACTGAATTGCAACTATTAGGACACTAAAGGCGAGGTAAATTATTACAGTGTTTGTTTCAGGGATAGGGAAAGGCCTCAAGTTTAGTTTGGCTTTTAATTTCCCATACCAGGTGACTTTAGTGATAGGAAAAACATTCCTTCTGTCAGAGGCCATCTGAGGACAAACTGATGTACAGCAGAGTAACATTTACAGCTTCCCATGGGGATTTATCTACATGACACCAATCCTTTGAGCCAATGGTGCAGCCAATTCTTTGTGGGGTTTTGTTTTTGCCAAAAATCCTGTTATTTAATGGGGTTTTTTTTAGGGGGGTGGGGAGGAAGCAGTTGATTCACTCTTAACTTTCATCTTTTGCATAATCACACATTCCACTCCTGCCTCTTCCCAAATTTAAAATGGGGGTTTTTTTCTATTACTTTTAAAGGCAGTACAATTGACCCTACCTTTAGGGAGGACAGGAGCCAATCCAGGCTTCAGGAGACAGAGAAGGAGCAGCTGACAGAAGATTTCTCAGCACCAAAAGCCTAGCAGTCTTCCAAAAGAATTGGGAACTGGAAAACTGCCTGCCATCAAAACTTGTCTGCACTAATCAGCAGCACCTTGAATTTTCTAATCTGAGAGATTCACAACATCTACTGACAGGAAAAAAACATGCAAAAAGCACGGGCAGCCCCAGCATTTTGCAAATCATTTCACTATGCCTTGAAAAAAGCATATGTCAGTTCTCCCTAGCAATGTTTCCAGCAAGAAACCAAAGAAAACACATGATCAACACATTCAGTGGGATTAAACTTTTGTTTTTCCACCACTCATCCATAATGGCAGTGACGTGGGACTTGCATAACTCCATCTGAATCACTTTATGCCATCCCTGGGCTTGTCACTGAGAATTTTCAGAATGTAATTTTACTTTTCATGGCAGTGCTGGGTTAGCAGTTGGGTTTTGTGATCTTAGAGGCCTTTTCCAATCTGAACTGTTCTATGATTGCTCAAAATCCCCTTGTCCTGGAGATAAAATGGAGTGAGTGAGCTGTGGAACCCACCCAGGGAAACCTGGCAACGACCCACAGTTGACTTTAGTGAATTGCACCAGGTATTTCACACCTTGAGTTTCCTGCCTTATTAGGGGATCTGAATGGGAAATATTCTGCACTAAAACACCTAACCTCCTATTGGCTGATCTATCACATTTTCAACCTGCTTATTGCCACTGCATAAATGCATAACATTACTGCTTATTTCTGTTCCCTGAGTCATGTTGTGAGGCTGAAGAACCTCCTGCCTGACTTCACAGTGATGTGGTCTGAAAGCAGAAAGGGAGCATGAGAGAGGAAAACAATGTAGTTTTGCTCTAATGGTTGCTCCTGCTATAAAACATACATAAACCTTTTGCAATCTCATGCAGTTTTTATTGCCCCCAGAAAGAAAAACCATCCTGTTACACGTATTGGCTGTACTAGAACTGACAGTGCATGGAGCAGACTGATTTCCCTTTCCCTTCAGGAATGCACTTGGTCACTAGGAAAAGAAGGAATGCTGAGGAAGAGAACTTGAACTTGAGCATGGGATCATTTTACATCCCACTGAGAGCAACCTGGCTTGTAACAAACTGCAGAAGCTGTGAATATTCTGTGATGCTGAGCATTCAACAGGTTTTTTTGGGGAGCCTCAGCCCCCTGCTAGGCCCATTGGATCAGGACAGCCAAGGGATTGCTGCAGAGACAGATTCCCTGGAGTGCAGAGATCCATAGCTGCATCTCCCCAGTGTGAGGGGAGGACAGGGATGGACAAACACAGCCTGTGCACCTACTCTGCCCTCCAGGACCAAGGAGATGAGTGGGACAGCTCCACAGGGATTTTGGAGGACAGCAGAAACACCACAAGGCCTCCCCCCACTGCTGGAGGCAAGGACACTTAAGGAAGGGGACAGGATCTTGCCTGGAGAGAGCATGGGAAATTCCAGTGGCATTGGCAGCAATTAATCCAAGTGTGACTAATGAAGTGACAGGTGATTCCCAGGGCCATCCCCTTGTCCAAGCTGAAACCTTGGCCCTAAGTGAGGAGCCACAAACAGGCTGTCACACCCTGTGGGTGTCCCTTCCCTCTGCACAAAACCCATGGACTGGGAGCAAGGCATGTATTACCAAAATAGCCAGGGAAGAAATGAAGCCCCAAAGAAAACAGCTACTGAAATAAAAAGTTGCCCCAAATTCTCAATATTAAAGAAGGAAAAAATAAAAGAAGGGTAGGCCCCACCTCTGCAAAGCCAGCAGAGAACACATACACGGAAATAGGGAGATCCATTTTTTTAGGGGATTTCTTATTTTGCCTTGGGAGTCCTGGTGTGGGCAGAACTTCTCTGGCATATTCTCCATGAGCACTGATCTTATTTCTGTTTTCCCCTTTCATGCTTCCAGAAATTTCTTGATCAAGAGGATTGTCCAGCCCTGGCACAGCTGTCCAGGGCAGCGATGGAGTTGCCATTCCTGGAGGGAATTAAAATCCCTGTGGATGTGCTCCTTGGGGCACGTGGTTTAATGGGGCCTCGGCAGTGCTGGGTCAGTGGTAGGATTTGATAATCCTCAAGGTCTTTTCCAACCTAAATGATTCTATGAATTAGGAACTTAAAGACAAACCAGACACTGTAAATCATCACCCATATTTCTGCCACTTATAAATCTGCTCTCCAAGTTCAACACTCAAGTGTTGAACTTCTTATCCTTCCAGGGAATTTTATTCCTAACTGGGTATCAGGCTATGTCATGATCACTTTAAATTCAAATGTATGAGTATTGTTTAGAAACAAATGGCAAATGTGTGGATGCAAATGTTTGAACAAAGAATTGCTCTGTTTTTCTCCAATCAAGACACAGGCAGTACGTACAATCTATCTGGCCAACTGCATTCAAATAATAGCTCAAATCTTGAATATTCATGGCTAATGAATAGTCATCACGTTGAAAAAAATTACAGAATCCATTTCAGAGCAGTTCTGTAAAGTAAGAGCAAGAAAATTCAGCAGGGAGATATGATATGTAACTTCCAGAGTTGGGAGTTCTCTACACTGCAGAATTTCTCTGATTTGCCATTTGCAATCCAATTTAACAGCTAACTGCCCTTTCCCTCACTTCAGGTTCCCAAGCAGTGGAATTTCCCTCTTTCCCTGTCCCCTCCCTAGGGATCACTACCTTAATTAAAAGTAACTTGCAGTATTTTCCCAGTAAAGGACAGCAATAGGTCACTAAATAAAAGTATAGGGTTATATATACATACATGCAAAGCTCTTAAAGCTTTCCCCTCTTTAGGGCTTACCTAAAACTGAGTAGAGATTCACAGGGATTCCATTTCCATTACAAAATTATAAGCCATAAATTAAAAATACTGGGATTTATGTTTTCAAATCACAACAGTTCCACTATGCTTTCTTCAGAACAAACTGAGTTTTAGACTAGAAACATTCTTTTTTTAATTTAATTCTGTTTTCAACTCCTAATCGGGGGGGTTTTTTTGTGTCATTGTCCACTGCAGATTGTTGTGAACAGCTTGAAAATGTGCTTTGACTGATTCCAGGGATATAGAAGATAAAACTAATTTAGCCATTAAAAAAATAATTATAACAATTCAATGTTGCTTTTGATCTTAAAGATTTTTAACTGACTGACTCTTGAAATCTCCAGCTGAAATCTGCAAGGGAGGCAATGAAGGAAGGAAATCTGGCGACCAAGCAAATATCTGGGCATCAAACAGACAGCTAAATCAACCAGAAATTAATTCAGTTAAAGCTAATGAGGCGTCTCCCTTGCACTCTTTAAGGGTCTAAAATCAGATTTTAAAGACAACTTGCAGTTCACATTCAAATTGGCCGATAGGTAACAAACTGAAAAACATCCTGAAAAGCCAACTGGGAGTATTTCTATGCCTCACCAGATGTTTGTCTGCCCAAGTGCTTGCCCAAGTGAAATATGGTGATGTTCAGGCATGTAAAAATATTCCATTAGTCAGTTTAATCCAACTGTCTGGCAAATTCTCCTTAGTTACACATATTCCTTTATAAATCATCTTGGTATCATCTTGAACACCTATTTTATCCCAACTGGCAGATACAGCATTTAATTGAGTGAATTTATGGGATGGTCAATGCTGGGTCTCACATATAGGCAGCAGCAAAGTAGGGCATTTTTGTCTTAATCCCAAGTTTTTTTCTTGCAGGTCTTCACACAAAATCCCAGGATAAGACTGGTACAACTGTTCACAGGAAGAAATTAATTGCAGTTTCATTTACTGTGGCATTCATTTTGGGGATGTTGGCAGGTCCTTGGAGGGTCTGGGAGAGCTGGACTCACAGCAGCTGGGGTTCTTAGGGTCACAGTTCCAATGAGGACACATCCATCCTCCTCCATCACCAAATTTACTCAAGCTTCAGTCCTAAAGCCTCATCTTAGTTATGATCTCATCTCAGAGTTTTCCTTCATGGCACAGCAGAGTCGAGCTTTCTGTCTGTTTTAAAGTAATCTTTTTTTTTTTTAATGGTGCTATAAAGACAACTTAGGTCTGTTTGGGATGTATTGTTTGCATGCTGCTCATAAGGATTTATATTTGGTAAAATTTAATAACAGCAAAGTGGATTAAAAGCAAAAGCAGCAGAAAAAATAATTCCATAAGAGTGGTGTTTGTTTCTATAATTCACAATTTGTTGTACAGGACATCAAGTCACTTATTAAGTTAAACTGAGCGGTGTCTGTTCATTAATTTTACATGTGTTAGATCCAACAGTGATTTCAAGTTCTACAGTTAAGTTTGTGTTATAAAACTGGGATGTGTGATACCATTAAAATTGACAGTAAATTCCTGTCAGCATGACAGAAGATTTTAAATCTTGTCTAATTTTCATCAACATTGTCCTTGCAGTAAATTATAGTGATGAGGGAAATGCAATCATATGGTTTGATTGCTAGAAGGCTCAGAGTAGCTTTTTTCAATTAGTTTGGGTTTTTTTAATAGCTGCATTTACTGCTAAAAATGTCAATAAATAGCTTTTTTGCTTAAAAAAAAATCACCCTTAAAAAGCTTAGAATTTTTTCCCTACTGAAAAATTCTTACTGGCTGTCACAAAGAAATTTTGAAGGCAGGCAGCCAACAAGACTGTTCTAATTCTTTTGTCCCCATTTCTCAAAATATCAAAATGATGTTACGTGCCTTGTTGTCCCAGATTGTCTGTCTGTGGATTGCAGGGCAGAACAGCTCATTTCATGATAACCCAGAAATAAGGAGCTAAACACTCCCCTTGATTGCCTTCCCCACGCTCCTGACAGCAGCTGGGTTGTGCAACAGTGACAGGATATGGGCTGGATGAGCTCTGGAGGAAATATGGGAAATATTTTCTGCACCTTTGATCCTCACAGTGCCCCAAGAGTGCTGAGCATCACTAGCAGCACTAAAGATAACGTGAATTTATGAGCAATTTATGAGCAGTGGCACCACAGGAGTCTGTGGAAGGGCTTTCCCCAGGGTGTGACACAGCCCCAGCCACGTACAACAACATCAGGATGTGTTATTTGTGCTCACCACAGCCTTCACTGCAGGTTTCCCTTCTGTGCTGATGCTGGGATTTTAAACCAGGTGTTCACTGTTTCAAGTGACCTCCACCTGCAGTTACTGAAATGCCACATGTATATTTTATATATGTATATATATACCCCCACATTTAAATATCTGGACAGCCAGGCACTGGAACAGGCTGCCCAGGGCAGTCCTGGAATCCCCATGCCTGGAGGGAATTAAAATCCATGTGGATGTGGCACTTGGGGACATGGGTGAGTGGTGGGCTTGGCAGTGCTGGGGAAATGCCTGGACTTGCTGATTTTAAAGGGTTTTTCCAACTTAAATGATTCTGGGAATATATCTATCATCTATATTAACTTGTATTACATTTTCCTATTTATTGCACCCGTTTAAAAACAAACAAGGAACGGTTTTGTACTTCCAGGTTGGATCCCTGGAAGGCTTCACACCCTTAAATAATTCAAGGTCTCCACTTTCACATCCTCAGAGAGAGGGTTGGAATGTGGGTATCAGTTGCTTCCTCGTGCTGTGAGCAGTGGCAAGGATGGAATTCTGACTCAGGCAGGCACTCACTCATCATGGGGTAAGGACTGAGCAGTTTGGGCAATCTGTCCCAAAACAAAAGCTTGCTCCTCTAGGCACAACTCCTGCAAGCAAACTAAGGACTTGAAGCCCGGTGACCCAGCACTTGTGACTTAAAGTTGAGTTTCCCCCAGGCATAAAAGCAACACAGGCAGGATAAAGCCTCAGGCTTTGAGGGAAAGCATAACCCAGTTATTTCCAGCAATGCCCCGAGTCAATGTGCTGCAAATGCCAACATCTGCTAACCTGGTGACACTTGTGGAGCATGTCCACGTCTTATATGCTTGGAGGCTTCTAAAGGGAACAAAAATTGAAGTAAAAGTGCTTTAAAAGTGCCATCAGGACTCCTACGTTGCCCATCCCTCACAGAAGCAAACCCATAAACAAGGATCAATAAACAGGCTCATTTTAGAGCAGATTAAGTCACTGCAAAGTATTTTTGAACCAATTTACCAACCATGTTTTTAAAGACTTCAAAGGGCCCAATTAATTATTCCCTATGTCCTACTGCCCCCTCTCCCATCAAGTCTCCCTTTAAGTGAGACAAGGCCACAGGGCCTTAGAAGTGGCTCTGGAGATCCCTTTCCTGTCTGTCCAAATCTTTTTTATGCTCCTGGGCTGAAAGGGTCGCTTGTTCTACTCTGATTTCTTCCAACACTCATCTGAATGCTAAATTTGCCTGCTGTGAGGAGGCCTGCTGATTCCAATTTTCCTTATTCCAGGGACACAGATGCATTTCCCCATCTCTATGCTGCTGTTCCCCACTGATGTCAAGGGGGTGTCACTTTTCTCACTTCCTAAGTATTGGAAAACAAATTCCCACGTGGCAGTGGGTTGCTGAAGCACCACAAGGATGGCACAAGTGCTGCAGCTCGCTTGATTCCCCGCTCTTAACGTGCCAAAGGATCAGTTCATCAGGGAGGAGACAGTCAGGAGAGTGGAAATCAGGCACCTCCCGTGGCTTTAAACAGAAACATGAATGTATCACACAGGAAAGCATCCTTCTTAAAGTGCCTCTTCTCTGGCTGGCACAGACAATGAGGAAGGGGATGCAAATGGGCTTTAATAGCTGCATCTAAAGCCAGAGCTGCTTTGATTCTGTTGGAACAAGCCAGTATTTCAAAGACCATTCACACATTTAGTGGCAGGTGCGTGTCGCTGCTGCTTGTTAGAAAAGCCCCCAGCTGCTTTCTGTGAATTCAGCTCGGGGGAGCCGGCGCGTTCCAGTTCCAATCTGCATTCCGGGACAGGTAACAGAGACCAATTAATCATGAGAACTCCCTCGGATGGTCTCACCTTCTTTTGTCTTTGAACAGCACGGGGGAAAATAAAAATGGGTCAGCAGTGCCTAAGCAGGAGGCTACAGCATCCTTTCCTTGAAGAGGTGTTACACTTTCGGCACAGAGTGAGGTGCAGGGAGCAGCCAGGAGCTGCTCAGAGCCAGAGCACTTCATCCGTGGGTGGGCACTGTTCATCTGCACAGGCAACTCTAAAACACTGCTTTATAGCGAGGACCTTGGAGAGAAGGGCATTTGGGAAATCAAGGTGAAGGCCAAATGCCCCACAGGATGTGCTTCCAGGCAAGGAGCAAGAGGTGGATGAGAAAAGCAGCTTTGTGGATAAATAAACCAGACAAAAAAAAAAAAAAAAAGAGGTAGAAATGGAAGAGATTTGTCCTATGAGGCATAAAACTTCATTATCCTTCACTTGGTTTACACTAAGAGAGTGAGGAGGGGCTGCACACAAAAGCAAGAGGGAGGAGAAGCAAAGAAATAACAACTCAAGCTCTGACTTGGCAGAAATCAGCCAAAGCTGCGCAGCTGGAACAGCAGGAAGAGATTCCTTGGGATTGACAGAACAGTGGGATGAAACCTGTGTTACACTTATTACAGAGATCAAGAATAGGAAAAGGAAAAAAAAAAAA
>WEIU01004190.1:1104436-1157760 GCA_013389925.1 Aegithalos caudatus
AAAAAAAAAAAAAAAAAAAAAAAAAAAGAGAAACCAGACAGCTCTACAAGCCTGATTTGAATAATAAAAATAGCAGGAGATAGTTGGCATGGAACAGTTAGCAAATGAGACCTAAATTGCAGCATGGGTTTACCCACAGAGAGCTGGCCTAACAAATCTCCCATTGCCTCACTGAGGAAGCAGCAATAACAGGAAAGGTTTGGCAGAGAGAAAAATCTGCAGGTATAATTACATGGCCTGCAGAAAACATTGTTATTTACATACATATTTATATCTATATGTATATAAAACCAGCTGGAAATGAAACATCAAGAGGGGAGCAACCACCACAATCAAACTTGTGCCAGTGCAAAAGCAAAGAACAGGAATAAATTAAAAGAGTTTTACATTACAGGGCAGGAGTCTTGAATCACAAGGCATATTCTGCACTATTCCCAGGAAAAGAGTTGGGAATGTGTGGGGGCAAGAATCCTAAGAGAGGAGATGTTTTGTGTTTCCCTTCAAACACTTAGAAAGAAAAAAGTAAAATAAAATTAGGTTTTGAGCAGATTACATTTGGAGCCTCAAATTTCAAGGCTGAAAGAGTCTGTGATCTATTATCCTGATTTCATACAGGAGGCAGTGCCAAGGAATCTCACCCAGTAATTCCTGGCTGAACAACCACATATCTAGGAAAAATACTTAGTCTTAATTTGAATACTTAACCAATTGACTACATCCATGGGTTAATTATTCTGATGGTTAATTACTCAGCCAGTCTGAAATGTATTCTGAACTACTGTGTCTCCAGCTCCCCAATTCTGGGGTTTGGTGCATTTTGCTTGATTTTACAGCTCACTGCAATCCTCTCCCTGAAGGTTCTACAGCTTTTCTCCAAGTGCCCTTATCTTGGAGTAGGTTGAACATTTTAGTTTCTCATTACTGATTAAGATTTTGAGATTCCAAATAATTTCTGGATTTTTTTTTCTAATCTTTCCAAGTACCTAATTTTTTTTTCCCACTCTGCATATGATAGACACAATTCACAAGCCAAGGCCTAATCCCACACAGTGATAAATCTTATTAAAAATAAACACAAATCAAAGCAATTGCATCTTAATATGAACCAGATGTCAGATCTGAATTCTACAACCTGACTTTAACTCTGATTCAGGTTTTTTCCCTGATTTTTTACACTTAATCAGAACAGAATCTGGGGCAACTACACACCTCTGGTTAGAGCAAGGGAAAAAAAATGGACAACACAGGAGGTTCAAGAGAGGATAACTGAGATAATAATGCCTCTAAATGACAGCAAAAGAAGGTTAAACATGCTGTAGAAAAGAGAAAATTAACAGAAGACCTTGCTGAAATACCAAATACCCTTAGGGAACAGAAAGGATGAATTTTAGTAGACTGGCAATTTAATGGAGAACTATGGAAGCATGATTAATTAATTAACATCTGTATTAGTTAATGACGACCAAAAGCTCTGTGTTAATGCTGAGCTGTAGGAGGAAGAAAAACAAAAACAGCAGAGAACTTTCTATGTTTTAATGCAGAAGTTTAACAACTAGGGTTGATTTTTGCTATAATAAAAGAGCTCTTTGTTTGGAAAGAGAAAGTTTTGTCTCACTAAACCTAGCAATTAATTAATATAACCACAATACCAGTATGATTTATAAATTACATATAATGGAGTAGACTTTAACAGGATACCTCTGTAGGAAAAATAGGTTGCTGCCAACTGTTTTTATTTCAATTCTACTGACCAAGACAAATCCCAGGGCTTTAAATACGATGCCAATCTAATTTTAGCTTCTGAGAATCAGTTTCCAAGTGAGGATCTTGGACAGCAAAGTCAATAGAAATCATTTAACCACTGATTCTCTTGTGCTTGGGATTGTTTATTTTTGGTTGTTTGTTTTTGGTTGTTTGTTATTTATTTTTTTTTATCCATGAGATTTCAGCAACAAAATTAAAAAAAAAAAATAAAAGAAAAAGAAAGAAAGAAAAATGGCTCAGTTTTCCTGGCAGCAGCCCAGGGTTCTCACAATGAACTCCTGCAGTTTTTGGCTAAGCCTCTTATGTGCCTTGGGGAATGGCAATAATCACTCCAGCACTCAGAAGTGTCTTTGGGAGCTACTTTGGACACTTCACTTTTCACAGGGAGTACCATTTGAAGCAGTGCTCATTTTGAAATGCTTCCCAATTTAAATGCAACTCCCACAATAACCTTGACAGTGCTTTTGCCAGGGCACAGAAGCCCAGGAGCAGCAGCACCTCACTGCCTTTATGTTTTGCTGGGACAGAGCACAGAAAGTCACAATGAAAAGAATTAGAAGCAAATGCCAAGAGTGCATTGACCTGATAAAAAAATCATGATGAAACTGCTACTGTGACACCCATTTTAGCTCTGTTTACAACAGAATTCCCTTGCATGGATACAGCTCACTAATAAAACCAGGGAGAGAACTTTTCTCATGGAGATTTGACAATTCCTCCCAGTAAAATCCCTCACATCTGTTAGGAAGCCTTCAGTCCAGGTTCATAAATGACAAAATAAATCCTCATGGAATAGAGAGCCTAGGCTGAATTTTGTTCCCCTCCTCAGGCTACCCTCCTGCTGAAGTCAAAGCTTTCTTGGAGGAGACTGTAAAGATTTAATGCAAGAACACTTCTTTAAGTGCAAGAAGTAGAAGTTTGGCTCATTTATTGCATCGTTTTTGTGTAAGTGTGACATCCTCTGGCAGGTAGTGGAGAGGAAAATTGATCCAGCAAGCAGCTCAATAAACTGCAGTGTCCCAGAGCTCTGGATCTATGTAAGTTCTTATTCCAACAAACTTTACCAGCATACTTGCCCAACGTGAGCCTCAGAGTGATATTTGCCTAAGAAATAGTTTTGAGAGAGATGTAATTCAAAGCAAGCAATAAAGTCAGAGGTATTTACTGGTATTTCTCCTTTTTCTAATAAACAGATCTGAAAGCAGCACTGGTCAAAGTTACTTTACATTTGTAAAAGAGGCAAAGCAATGACAGATGAGGAAAAAAATGAGACTGGAAGAGACCTCTGGAAAGAGGTGTTACTGAGTTGTGGCCACAGATGAGAACTCCTGTTCCTCAGCACACACCACATTCCCTCCCCTGCCGCTGAAGCTCCAGGAACAGGAGGGCAATGCAATAAAACCCTGCCAATGGAAGGGGCAGCCAACACCCCCCTGGTCTCCCACTTGGCTTGGCAGGACCATCCATCAGACAGTTGCACTCACTAACCCATCTGGAAGCTAATTAGTCAACAAGGAGCAAAAGCAGGGCTGGAGCAGGCCAAAGGAATGGCAGGAGAACTGCTGAAGGGGGAGGAAAAGCCCCTGCCTGGCTGATGGCAGCAAGCCAACAGATCAGCTTGGAAGTCTAGGAAACTGCAGCCTCAAAACCTTTAGGAGCATAAAATTGTTCTCTAAAGCAATTTTTAGCCCAAAGGCCTATTGTTTTAAGCACAGAAAAATAATCTCTTAAATAATTTAAAAATGGTCAAATGAGGGACATTTAATTTTCCTCTAGCTGCTGATGCAAATTAATGATGCATCCAAGTTTCTAACTTGTTTTTCAGACGTGAACCACAGGGCCAGACAAAAGCTGGTTTGTCAAGCTGATGCACAGAACTCTGCTGTCAGGAATACCATTTAAATATTAACCAGAAATCTGCAGCAGCCTTCCTACCATGAGCACATCCAGAGCAGAGGAGAGATGGTTTATTTATCCTGCATGAAATTTGAAGTAAAACTTCATCCATATGAAATCGTGTCCATGGTGCCATCTGGGTTTATTCCAGCAGGATTATCATTCTGGATTTTATTTTGGGGAAAAAGCTCAGTGAGGATTGAGACTTTGAGGCTGCAGCCTGTAGAGACTTCAGAAGGTGATGTACTTGTGTTTTAAACTGCATTTCTTTGTGAGAGATTTTATTTCTCATACCACAAAAGCTGTTTCCCAGACTTCAGAGAGAGGTCTCTCTGCTGAGTTTTGTATTTTGTATAACTCTGTAACTTTGCTATTCAGAATTCTTTTCCCCTAAATTGATCCCTGCTCTTTATAAACTCCCCTCTCAGCCTCTGTACTTTCTCCCAGTTGCCAGTGACATCAGCTGTTGTCTAGGAAACCCATCTTGGTGTTCTCCCAAGCATCCCGGCCCCAATAATGAAAGAAATCCCTTTGCATCCCTGGGTCACATCACCTTAATTCAGCAGCCCTGGGGGAGAGCCAAGCAGCTGATTGAGGGAGCAACCTGCACAGCCAAGTGCTCTTTACAGGACAGCCAGAGTGTGAAGGAGCTTCCAGAAGGAAATCCTTCCTGACAATCCCCAGCAGAGGTTGGCTGGACAGGGAATTGCACATATCCAAGTTGATCTCTCATCTTGGCCATTTCACAGAGCAGTGGAAGCCAGGACTGGTTGAAATTCTTCTCTGGTTTAATTAGAGACTACCAGGTCCTTTAAGAACATGGTTTTCTCTGGGCCAGATAGGAAATCAATTAAGAGTAAACCTGCTAAATTCACAGCCTGATCATGAACAGCTCTCTAGAAAACTGCTCAATATCAGCATCAACTTCAGTGAAACCATGTGTGTGTTACTTCTTGGCTAAGAAGGGTTATTTGCCAACAGCTTTTTTTTTTTTCCTGCAGGGCTGCAACAATGAAACAATCTAAAGTTTATATATGTACACAAACACACATCAATTTTACAGAAGACACAGCTGGACGAAGCCATGAGGAATAATCTGGCTACTCCCATCTCAAGGAATAATCAGCTTTGGTTCTGTCTCAGACTGCTCTAAAAAAATGGCCTTTAGGATGGATGCTCTGAGAGGACCAAAAGTGGAAAGACACCTATGGACTGTGTAAAAGCTAAAGGAAGAGTGTTATTCTATCCCAAAAGAGAGCAGATAACTAAAAAACATGGCAACAGAGAGCAGGAATGAATGGCTTTCAAATAATTCCTTTTAGCACAGGGAGATTATTTGTTGTCCATACCTACTGGCACCATCTCCATGACTTTTTAATGATTTACCATACTCCTGGTCCCTTGCTCCAGGGAAAGCAAACCTGCATTAAAATGATAATAAAAAAAAAAGCCCTAATCCTGGTGATTTATAGTCTTTTACTGAGTTGTGCAAATGATCCACTGCCCTCAGAATATTAAAGCTATTTGCCATTCAAACCCAGATCTGATTTTCAGAGGACCTCTCCCATGAATTGAAGGTTAGATCAATATCACTATTTGCAGTGTGTTTGAAATACGTACCAGGAGACATTTCCATATTAAAATTCAACAACATATTACACTGACAAACTCATTCTTGCCTGGGGCCAACCTTAAACAGGAGATATTTTACCCTGTTCATCTCATTCTCCTCCACAGCAGCTTCTCACGTCACTGGGCTCAGCTTCCACCTTCCCAAAATTAATTCCCCTCAGAGCTGTCCCCTTTCATTGCTTGTTGTCACCACAGTACAGTTCTGGGCTCCTTTGTGTCAGGATTGTTGTTTTCTGGAATGCCCTGCTAAAGCAGCACAGGGGGATGTGGAATTTGGGTGGTTTTCACTACTCCATGCCTTACAGGAGACTTGGCCACACTGTGACAACTCTAGACAAGGTTCAGCACCTCTGCCCAGAGTTTCTGGCTGTAGTTTTGCAGAGGAATTGGGAGCTTTACCAAAAACCAATGCAGGCAAAACAGAATTTTAGCAATTTAGAGTTACAGCAACTACTAATCAATTAACTGGGATGTAAATTTTGCTCTCACCTCCTTGTCCTTCACTGCAGTCAGGCACACATCTCAGCCAGCAGCATGAGGGGAGACAGCCTGGATGACCTCTTCTATCCCTGTTAAGAAGGGAAGTGCACTGGGAATGGAATCAGAAATGTGAATGCTGCCCACTATAACCTCTTAATTGTGTCAAGTGGATTTTCCTCTCCTCTTGTTGGATGGGAATGCACAATTGGGAGGCCCAGGTAATGAGAACTGTAGGCTTTGCTTTCTACATGAAATGCTCATCAGGATCATCCATTATTAACCTCTGCAGCAAAAGATCACCAGGTCCTTTTCCTCTTTCATTAAAAGTTTGCTAGATAGAAAAAGGGGTCAGTTTATCCTAAGCATGCTGCCCTCAGCAACCTCAAGAAGTTTTCCAGCAAGGTGATTTGCTTTCACCACTATGTATTTTTCTCTCTTCCCTCCCTGTTCTGCACATATAAGGTAAAAGCAGATGTCATTTCTTCTTTGAAGCCCAAAACCTCCAATTAACATGACAAGCAACCATTTTAATGAATGGTTAATGATTAGTTTCAGCATTTTCCATTTCCATTTTGTGTCTCAAACACTGCTGCTTTTTAAAAAACGTATTTTATCTAGAGATTGTTAAAATGCTAGCAAGGCCCTAATACAGAGCTCACTAAGTCTAAGAAAATTTCACCACAGATGGAACATCTAACTCAAAAGAAAAAAATGGAGGGAAACTCCCCCCAAAGAAGCTTTCAAATTGTTCTTTGTGTTTTGTGAGTGAACATCAAGACCTGTGACATAACTGATGACAAGTGTCTCCCTCAGATCTCGTATCACTCACCAGGAAAACATCCCTGATGGGAAATGCAGAATTGAATTGCAGAGTTAGAGGAGGCTGAAGGCTCAGCAATCACTTCCAAAACTCCCATTTAAGATCTCAGTGTCAAATACTCAGTGGATTTAATAAATTGCACCCACAGAAGCAATTGCACCTGGGTTGCTTTATATGTAAGGTAACCTTCATGTGGATTAGTGTCTCCCTCTACAATTTACTCCTAAGAAAAGAAGGTGTCTTCCCTTGGACAAAAATGTGAGAGGGAAAATGCTTGCTTCTTGTATTGGATAGCATTTTCTTCCATTTAGAAAGAATAACATTTAAATGATGTTAGAATTTAAATGATGACAACAATTTTTCCTTGTTAAAGCAATTCCAAGAATTAATAGAAGGCTATTACCAAATTAAAAAGAAGCAACAGTGGTAGCAAAAAAAAGTTTTGTAAAAAGTTTTGTATTAAAGCAAAATTAAAAATTGAAAACCTAAAGAACATCCTTCAGCATTAACAGTAAACAAGGGCAAGTAAATTCTTAGCAAACTAATGGAATTTTGCTTTGATCCTATGGGGACTGCAAACATAACTTGGCTGCAGGGATCTGAGGACCAAGGTTGGTGCTCTTGACCCTCAAACCTACAAGAACCAAGCCTGAAACTCAACTTAGGTGGCTCAGGCAGGTGATAAGGCCAATTAATAGTGCTGTTCCTACACATAGGGTGATTTATTATCAACCTGAGCAGTCACACCAACTGACACCAGAATAATAAAGTATAATTAACTCAGAGGATGAGGAATTTGTGATTCCCATTTGCTTGAGAAGACACAAATACTGGGAATTTCAGCTGACTGCTGTTTGAAAGTGGGAATGAAGCTAAGATCAACCCCTCACACTTTTAGGTAGCTAGAGCAGAACTTTGAAAAACCATTTTTTGACACATTTTGCAGCTTTCACCATTAAGAGACCATTATGAATATGGAAAAATCACCTGAAGATGGAACCAACAGAAGTAAAGGTGTTTCAAATCCCCTTAATCTTCATCATACTTGGAGGCAAAGCTGCCTTCTCCTTGTGCATATGATCCCAAATGCCAGGATACATGGTGGGTCCTCCAGAGAGAACATTTTTGCCATAGAGATCCCTACAGAAGTCAAAAATCTCATTCCACAATATTGTTCTAAGGTGGTTTTGTGGATGCCTGTGGATTCCAGCCCTGAAAAGAAAGAAGTTTCAAGGCATTATTTCTCTCTTCATCCTCTTCTTTTTCCTCCTGTGAAAATCAGAGGAAGGCTCACTAGTCCAAGCTGTCTCCCTAAGAAAACTCCAGGGAAAAAACAGCTGTGTGATGCTAGGAGAGCAAGGACAAGGACAGCACCTTCCACTCACCTCCTCTGTAACCTCTGCATGGTAATTACACAAGCAAAATGCTCCTGGACATCAGCACTGTTCATTCCCAATGGTGAATTCCTTCCCCTGTCCATCAAGAAGCTCCATGCCCTTTTCAAGAGAGGAGGAGGAAGCAGCAGCTGCTGTTTCATTTTCCATATCCAACACCACATAAAGCATACATTTCTCCACTCAAAACGAACAAGGCATTCCTGATACCAAGCCTGCACACAAATAGCTGGATTTCAGACATATGTGGCTGGCACATGGCACGTCTGCAAAAGGATATGGAAGGAAGAGTTGGAAAAACTTTAGGATCTACACTTAACATCAACTGAAGGGACAGCCAATTTTAATTTTTTTTAATGAATACTGACAGTTACCACTCCTGGGTCCCCCCCTGAACTGTGGTTCTTCTGTGAACAGCATATCATGCTTTCTCTGGGATTTCATTTAAAAGGAAAAAATCACCCAAGCCAGTGGAAAGCTTTCCATTAACCCAGGTCAGGTTTTTACTGACAATATTAATTGGAGATGACCCCTTGGGATAAGTTTCTTTGCACTGATGGCAGGGCTGCAACAACACAACAATCTAAGATTTATACACATACACAAACACATACACAAACTCCAGTTTTGAATTTCAGAAGTTAATGCCTTCACTAATAAAGTCAACTTTTAATGAAAAGTATGCTTTCAATTAAAGGACACGCAGATTACCAATAATTCCTAATTACTGTAATGAATTTAATGCCATCAGTAATAAACAACAAGCCTTTAAACAATCTTGAAACCCCAATTTATCATTCCAGTGTAATGACAGAGAAACAGCCCTAGACACGTCTCCAGTAGGAGCTCTGCCTCCTGGTTCTTGGAAACTGGGCTGTTCCCAGGGTCTGCTGCTGGTTTTTATCTCCCAGCTGTATTCTCTCCCAGTCATTCCTGCTGTCAAGCTCACAACTTAATTAATTTATTTACACTGTTGCTAAATCTTCCCATTAAATATCTACCAAAAGTGGGCACCAAGGGAAGTGCAGAGTCACATCTTCTTTTCCCCAGGTGATTCTATACCTATATTCTGTATTTAAATCACACTTCTTTCTATCCCTGGATAAATTTAGCATGTGGACTTCTGGCCAAAAGCCGTAAATTTTTCAAATACACCCTGAGTAGTGTACTTTTATTATATTACTTTCAGTAAGTAATATATTAAATTATATTAAATAATAATAATATCTCTTAAATACATGGCATATATTTCATCTCATAAAAATAATTGCTTTTAAAAATTTTTATTCATCTTTTTACAGCCATTTTAAAACAGAAAGCATGCAGGAGCAAATCTGCCAAACTCACATCTATTCACCAAATTCAATCAAATTCACTGGGTTGGGTGTTTATTCTCTTTTTAGCTCATTTTTTTCCTGACCTAACACAACACATTGGGATAGTTTTGTGGATAAGTTTATTTGAGGAGTATCCTAAAAACAAGTATTACATCCTAGAAATAAGTATTATTATGCTCCAAAATGGAAAAGAGATCCTCTCTAAATCTGAAGCACCTACAATATCAACATCTGTCCAGAGCTGGGCTTGCTCATTAAAATCACCAGCTGCTTAAAACAATTCAATTCTGTATCAGTCTTCTAAGAAAAAGAAATAACCAGATGTTTCCAGAACTGGGCTTTGGAATGCCAGGCTGTCCTTCATTTGAAGGAATTTTTGGAATACAAATATAGGGAGAAGTTGAATAAACAAAACAGTAATTATGTTAAAGTTTAATTTTTATATATATAAATCAGATGTAAGAAGAAAATTATTGCTCCTTCAGACAAGAAAGAAATAAGGGAAGAGAAGGAAACCTCTGTGCTTACATAACTCCCAAGGTACTGGTGGTTTCAGCAGTGAGGGACAAACCTGGACTCATAAAGCAGGAGTCTGCCTAAATCCACAGCAATTTCCAGGTTTTCCCTCAAAACCAGGCACTACCAGGCCCTGCACAGCCCAATAAATTTGCCCTAATGATAACCACAATGTTAATGGATAGAGATACTCTACAAGAACCAAAACAATCCAGTGTTGATTTTATAGGTCGTGAGAATTAAATGTGAGCAGCAAGCAAAGAGAAATTACTGAGGAGGAATTATCCCAAGTTATCCCAGCATTTCTATTAAACATTGATGTTGTCACCAGAGCCAGAAAACGCTGGCTCCCAATACCTTCCTTCCCATCCATTGTCAGGTCAGCTCCTGGGAACAAATGCCCAGGGATAGACAATGTTATGGCCTGTGTTACTTTCCAGTTGGAATATTGTGAACTGAAGCATGGGAGAGCAGGAATGTTCCATTCCATGGCTGCCTGTGCTTCTCCTGTGCTCCCATGGCTCTCCACATCATTCCCACTGCTGCTCCCCCTCACACACCCAGCCTCAGCCTTTGGGGACCCCCCTTTTGTACCCTGTGCATGGCTGGGCACTGCACTGCTGTGCTTTTGTCCCAGTTTTGGCACATTACCCAGGAATTCTCGTGTGTCCTCCACATCCTGGTGCTTTCAGCAATAGGATTTCCAAGCGCTGGGAAGAAATTTGTGGCTTGGCTCAAAATCACACAGGGATCAAGATCACCCTGGTCTTTTTGTTCTTTGCAGTAACCACAATGGTTATCAAACTGTTTTCTTTTCTCCTCCCTGTCACTTTGGGCTAGGCAGGCACTTCCATAAGTAATTCCTGTATCCAAGAGACAAAAAGAAAGCAAGCCTAAGCTGCAAGAGCCCATTTAATACCTGCCCATTGTCTGAGTTACAGCACTGCTGAGGCCTCCATCACAATACACCCTAAAAATAATCTACAGGAAAGCACATCCCACCTTTTTAACCTTCCTTAAAATTCCTTATTCTAACCCAATTTCAGACTGTCTGCTCTTGCATCCAGCATTCCCCAGAGAGGGAACACTCACCGGTGTGTGCTAGGCACAGGACAACTGCCAGATGTGGATGAGGAACATAAAATATGTGCCTACAATTCGATTTTTTTTTCCCCCTACAGGAAAATGTTATTTCTTGCTGAATGCAGACAGCAGGAAAATTGTGAGGTAGAAAAACATAATGGGATGTAGTTAGAAAAGCGTGCTTGCAGCCAGGAGGGAGAGAATGAAATCCAAGTACTGTGCTTCCATCTAGAGGAGCAGGTGGGCAATTTATTTCCAAATATCAACTGAGGAACTCCCACTGCTCCTGGATCAGCTTTGGTCTGTTCATCTGGAACAGCTCGGCTCTATGGATATGGCACAGTAACTGAGTTCAGATACAAGGGTTATAACTGCACCTCATCCTAGTAAAGCAGAGAGTACAGAACAATCCCAGCCCTATATCTCCTTTCAGCAGCATTTTCCACAGAGAAACAGCACTAGGAGCGTTTCCCTGTGGAGCTGCCTCCCAAACAGTACATTATTTTCCACATACAAACCCAGATACTTCCCAAAGAGACCAGGACACTTGGGATATTTAAGAAGTTTAGCAGCTTCTCCCATGAGCACACCATGTTGCCTGCACCTGGGACATCCTGGAACTGGCATTTCCCACAGAACTCATTGTACAATGCCAAGGAAGTGGTACTGGATGAGGAATAAAGATACTTTCTGACCATCCAGACATGAAAAGCTAACTTGTGGCAACAGAAAAACATGCTTCAGGAAAAAAAAAAATTAACCCCCCCCTCAAAGGATCAGTATAGGGATAGGAAGCCTCAGTCTGTCCTTTCCCTCTGGAAGTGACAATGAGAATGTCACAGGGAATGTGAGATGTGGACAAGTTCTGAGGAGAGAAAACAACCTCCCTCCTGCACCTCACAGGTTTTGTTTCCCATTTCAATAATTTAGTCTGTCGCCAATTCACCTCTGATCAACTGCAATCTGTTTTTTGTTTTTTTAGTTTGTTCTTTTTTTTTTAACTTTAGCTCCTTTCTGTCATTGTCAAGTGTTTTGCCTCAGTAGGAATTTCATAACTGACTAATATGTGTAAATATAAAACAAAACACCCACCTTTCCCAGTTAGTGATGATTCCACACTCAGTGGGATGTTCCAGTGCCAGGATCCCTCTTCTACTTTGTGCTTCATCCCCTACCTGTATTGCTCTATTTTTGACTCCATTCCAAACATAACACCCTGCAAAGAACACTATTCTGAGTGCAGTTTGTCAGGAACATCAGGGACAAAACACCCTTTTTAAGTTAAAACCTCCTGTGAAATACTGTTCCTGCCCTCACAGAATGTACCCCCAAAACATGCAAGGAATTAAAATCCAATTTTTGGGTAATCACTTGGTTATGATTTCCTCCATAAAACCCCCAGAAAGACCAAAGCAGCTTCAAAAATGAAGTGCTGCTTATGCTCACACAGGAGCCCAGCCAAGGTGAGCATCAAACTCATGGCTCTCCACAAGGAATGGGTCCTCTGTCATCGCACAAAGGAATGAAGGGAAGGAATTAGAGGTGGAAAAGCCATCATTTCTCTAGATTCACTTATTTGGTTGCTCTCTCTGTCTAAGCAGTTCCACCATTTTGCCTTTAAACAGTGAGGTTCCCTACTTGCTGGAAGTCAAACAGTTTGGAAAAAATTAATATAAAGCAGGGGCAGATCTTCTAGAAGAAAAATCACTTACTAAATACTGATTTTACTAGGTTTATCACATTTGCCTTAGGAAGTCTGTCTTGATTGCCCCACATAATATCACAACACATAAGGTAAAGCATCACTCATCACACAGAACTTGAGGGCAGAGTTTTGACAGCCCAGAAAAATCAAAAGCTGACTCATTATATGAATGAATTCCAACAGGTGGGGCTTCTCTTCCATAAGACACTTTCCCATCTTTAAACACAGTATTCTGGGGAAAGAATAAGCCTAACCACCAAAGTCATTGGATCTTACCAAGCATGTGAAGTATCCACATAAATTCCCACTTGAATAGGATTTCACAAAGCAGATTAATCAGGACATTCACAGCCTTTTGTTTCTTCCAGAGAGTAAAATCTGCTGCAGCCTCCAGGGTCCTGTGATCCTCTGTTAATTGGCCTCGTGACCACGGGAAAGCCCAGCTACAGGACACACACTTGGCTCCACCAGGATTTAAGCATAAATCTCATCTCTTCCAAGGGGAAATGATCTTCTAGAAAGTTCCTTTGCTTAAAATTAATTGACTGTCAGCACATACCAGCTGTAACATCAGTAGTTAATGGTAAATAAACCCCAAAAAACATCCATTCCTTCAAAGACTGCAGTTTTTCCCTCATGGAAAGTTGAAATTGTTTTGTTGTTGTTTTAGAGGGTGATCAGCAGTCTCAACAACTAAAAATAACAATTTTATAAAAAGAAAGTTTCAGGGAAGCATTGAGAGCTCACTCCAGAGCCTATTCCATACTTGCAAACACTTCATGGAAGTGGCTGTTCTGGGAAAAAGAACAAGAGGCAGCTGGCCCAAGTGCCCAGAACACCTCAGCTTCAGGAGCTGGCCAACACCTCCCACAGTCCTGATCTCCCTGAAATCCATGGCAAAACCCTCACCAAGGGCAGGCCCAGTTAGGGATGCCTGGGTTATTTTTAGGACTGGAAAACTGCATCTTTAGGCAGTTGATATGAGGGGAAGGCTTCCTTTTTCCTTCTTTGGCAACTTCACTCAGTAAGGAAAGGCACTTGAGAAATGGGAAAGGAATGGAAAACAGAACTTGTCCAGCAAAGTTCTTGGCCCTAACAAGGAAAAATTTTATCACATAGAATTTGGAAAGAGCTTTAATGTGGGAGTGTTTATCCCTTAGTTGTAGTAGCTGGTGGGTTTGAACATTCATTCTCATTGCCACGAATTATTTTCTCCCAAAACCCTCAGGAAAAGGCTTTGAACTGCAATAAAACAATTACCAGCAGTATCTAACATTAAAGCACTGCACCCAGACTCTGGCTCCAAAACCACAACCCAGAGGAAAATTTCATTCTTAAATACATCAGGAATGACATCAGCTGAGACACTGGAATTTGAAGGTAGAGAATTTTTTAAGAATTTCCTCAATTTGCTTGATCTCAGAACAAGTGAAGCCAAGCATTTACATCATGAACTGTAACATGAGCACACTCCCAGGGCAATACTTACCCAGGAAAAGCTGCTTCCTAAAAATGACATGAGCTCACCTCCCAGAACATTTTTATCAGCTTCTGGAATGGAGTTCACAGGATTATCTACATGTCAAGCCATTTGACTTTTTTTTTTTTTCAGCTTGTTCTTATTACAGTGACAGCACAAAGGCCTGGAGAAAGCAGGACAGACTTGGAAACACCTCTGGATCCTTTCCCACACATTAAACCTCAGGACAGAGGGTTCTTTTCTCTCCCCCCAGGTCAAAAACCCATCACACTGGATGATTAAGACTAGCAGGACTGAAGGGGCATTGTTGCCTTTGGAAAACACTCTGCTTCATTATAACAATTAGCTAAGAAAAACTCATTATCATTCTGCTAGCACGTGTTTTCAGGCTGGGAAGGGAAAAGTCAAGATGCTCAGTACTCATGTTCTCACTGTACCCAGTGTTTATGAGTTATCTCAGTATCTGGGTGACACCAGGGTTGAACACAGGGACTCAATCAGCCACTCAAAGGAGACAAACCATCACTATTTAAAAAAAAAAAAAATCAATTATAGCAGAGTATGTTGGATTTATATAAAAATCCAGACCTTTTAACAGACTAAGAAATATTAAAGATCAGCAAAAGGTGGTTTACAGTATTTACCTGCAGCAGTAACTACCTCTTAAGCAGATAAATCACTAAAGTATCTCCAAGTGAACTTTGTTTCTGCTCATCAGTAAAATCAATGGAATCCTTCCTTTTCCTGGGTTTTCCTTTTCCCACAAGATTCTTAGTTGAATTGATTGATTTGTACCTTGAAGCTGAAACATGTAAAATATGTAAGGTTGTGTTCTTAGAAGCTTGAATTTCATGTGTTCTGCAGCTGAGGAACATTTTGCCTCCAAGACAGGCAGTAACTAAACCCCACCAAGAAAAGTGCAAGAAATTTAAAAGACACCAAACTCCCACAAGTTCCAGAAAAAAAAAGTTACAGAAAGAATATAAGAAGTTGGAGATATTTATGTCATCTCAAATGTGAGTCTTTACTGAATCTTTAATCAGCTTACCTCATTGCCACACACAGATCTGTGCATCCACTGAATGGGAAAGAACCTTCTTCATTCTTTAATTTTCAGTCAAAAAAAAAACAACAAAAAAGCACCCAACCAAAGAAACTCAAATCCAGTAGTTCTTTCCTTTATTGCACTCCATAAAACTTCTTGCTATAATCAAGAAGCCAAGATACAGTAATAGCTTGATATTCCTTTAGAATTTATAGTTTAACTCTTAAAATAAAATTTGTATAGAAAAGATATCATTTACAACCCATTCAGTAGTAATCAACCATTATGTACCCACAAACAATATTAAATAACTTGTATGCAGCAGTTTCCTCATAGGGCAGAGGGGAATATTTTCTCCTTAGCAAATATAATATCCCACTGTTAAAGAGCAATTCAAGTCAACTTTGGAGCAAGAGTGTGATATGCACAGATTTCACTGGAGCAGCTCAAGATTCCGTGTAGTGTCCCAGGGATTTGTACAGCCGTGTCTAGCACACAGCAGCGAGTGAGGAGTCTCCAGGCTGGGATAGGCACTGCCCACAGGGAAAGGAGCCACCCAGGGAGTGCAGTGGATTCAGAGCACACCAGTGAGGCACAGGAGAACCAGGAGGTGCAGAGTGACCAGGTAGGTGAGGAATAAATAGCGGGATTTGGCTCGGGCCGTCAGCAGCTTGGAGCAGTAAAGGCTTCGCCCCCGGAGCCAGCGGCGCAAGGAAAGGGCTCCTCCTTTCATCTGAGGGAGAGACTAAAGTTACCCCAGGAAGGAATCAGGAATGCAAATCAGAAACAGCTCCACTGCAGCCTGGGTTTCTGAGACACTACAAACCTTTTTTGACACAGCAACTGAGCACAAAACAACCCCAGGAAGGAATCAGGAATGCAAATCAGAAACAGCTCCACTGCAGCCTGGGTTTCTGAGACACTACAAACCTTTTTTGACACAGCAGCTGAGCACAAAACACAACAAAGCATAAATGATTTTAAGGCTCCAAACCCAGCATTAATGAGAGGGGAATGGAGGGAATCCAAGCTGTGCATTATGCAACTCCTCACATAAAGATGCATCCTGAGTTTTGGGCGTGCATAATTAAATGCAGACACTGTTTATTTAATGGCCACACTTGTAGCATAAATATGATTACATACATTTTTTAACCTGGACATATGCAGTGTGTTTTCTGGCACAGTTTTATACAGCTGCTGGTCTCGGAATCAGCCCCAACAGAAAGAAATGAAGGATGTTTTCCACCACTTCTAAGGAGTTGATAATTCAGGGTTTTTAAAGGCTTTCATTCCCTTACCTTTCTCACAACAACGTGCTCACTGGGATTGATGATTAAGGCTTCCCTCTCCTCCTCAGCTTCCATCTGGACAGTGTAGTCACTGGGGACAGACCTGTAACTGCCTACTTCAAATCTAGAGAAAAATTCAAGGCACAGACACATGCACTGCTGAATTATCTCCTCTGTTAAGAACTGCATTGACACAAAAAACATTATTTTGCATACTTAAAACGCCTGAGGGAAGGTCCCCACAAAAAGCTGACTCACTTCATGTTGCCAGGTCTTTTTCAGTCTCTATTTACAAGCTATTCTCAAGGTGTTTCACTTGATTTCACTCAGAATTAATCTCCATCATCACCAGCTGACTGAACAGTGATTTTCAGGTGATGGTAGTGAGGGGCACATTATTTAGGCTGGTGCATAACAATATTTTCAATCTAACCAGTGGCTCTGCTAAAGTTGTTATATGGGAATTTTTGTCCTAACCTGGAAAAAAAAAGAAATAGCACTGACTACTGAGTCTAACAGATTAAATTAAATAAAGAAAAACAAATCCCTATAACACCTTCTTGATCAAGTGTTTAACTTAGCTTTTTAACACATGGATTTTCACTGCTCTGGGCACTGTGGGCTTCACATACAGGCTTGTTGTTTATTATTATTATTATAAGTAGTAGTATCTCAAAAAAAAAAATCTAAGACCCATAGGAAAACCTCTTACTAATCTCACTAAAAATAAGTGGCCAACAAATAATCTGTGTTTTACCTATTACTTCTCTCCTCAGAGAGCCCAAGAGCCTCTTCTGCAGCTTCTCTCCTCCTCTTCTCCTCTGCCAGTGTTTCTGTGAGCTGGGAGAGACCCTGCTGCAGTGACTCATACTGCTGCTCAGTCTCTGCAAGCCTGGGACAAAATAAAATCTGAAATGAGAACTACTTACTTGTTTTTTTATTAGGAAATCTCTTCTGCTTTGTGACAGACTTAATTATAATGAGATGCTTTAGCTTAAATATTGAGATAAAGCCACCAATAATCAGCACATGTATGTACAGATACAAACCCCAAGTATTACCAGATGATAACAATTCAGGAATATGGCTTATGATTCATGTAATCCACTGGAAATCCACTCCTTTCCCTTCTCCACACAAATGCCTCAGAGGGATAGAAAAGCATTACTTTCCCACTCACGACACAGCTGTCAGGAAAATAATATTGCTAATACATGCTCTGAGTCCTGACCTTTTCCTGAGCTCGTTTAGCTCCATATTGTCTATCTCCACAATAATCCCAGATCTCTCCTGTGGTGCTCCAGGGGGAACTTCTGCTCTGGTTTCATCCTAGAAAATATTAAGGGGAAAAAAAAAAACCAAAAAACACACAAGTGACCATTTTTCCACTTGTCAAAATTTCAATTACAGAAGCCATAAGCACCACAAGACAGTGGAACAGATAATTCTTTGTGCCACTTAATGTTTTCATTTCCATCTCTCTACAATGTCTGAGGGGAAAGAAATGCAACTACACATCCACAATTTCAGAATCAAGGCAGCTATTCATTTATTTTTACTTTACAGTTCTTGTTTAGGTTTCTTTCCATTTATGGAAGAGCAAGTGCTGTTCTCTATATGTATCCATATCCTATTTCAGGGTGTTCTATTAATGATTGTTAATGAATAAACAAGGCAGTACAGGAAAGCTTCTTAAAAATAAAGGAAAAATGATAAATCATAAAGGACTGGGTTAGAAGGGACCTTAAACATTGTGGAGTTCTAACCCCAAATAATAATCTTAAGGATGTGTATGAGGGGTTGGCAAAGGGTACTGAAATGCTGAACTGGTGATGTAGCTCTCACTTCCAAAAACATTACTCAAGAGTTGCAAAATGATCCACAACTGACATGAAATTATCACTAAATTTCCTGACCCACTGAGCAGTGACCATCCAGTTATCTCTGCCAGGTGCAGACCAACTCAAAAAAGATGTTTCTAAACAAAAAACACATAAAACAGCTTCCTTAAATGAAAAGTCAAGTTAGAACCAGCTGAACAACAATAGAGACAGTCACCTTCAGTCAGGGGCCAGCAAAAGTACGGGGTCACTACATCAAAAAGTATTTTACTTTGTTTTCAGCAAGAAATCCTGAAAAGTGTAAGCACAGAAGGAAGAAACCTAAAAATCCT
The DNA here is from genome assembly GCA_013389925.1 of Aegithalos caudatus. Taxonomy (NCBI): domain Eukaryota; kingdom Metazoa; phylum Chordata; class Aves; order Passeriformes; family Aegithalidae; genus Aegithalos; species Aegithalos caudatus. Next base: position 1,123,054 of record WEIU01004190.1, read on the forward strand.
TCCATGTATCTGGTTACCTGGACTGAGCCTTGGAAAGATGTCACTTGCATTGCCTGATACTCCCTCTCCAGCCTCAAGTAACGATTTTGCAGATCAGTGTAATGAAGTTGGTTGTCCCTCAGAGTCTGGGAAAGAGTCTTCAGCTGGGCAGAGAGGACAGCATTCTCTTCTGCTGACTGCACAACCTGGGAGAAATTCACATTGGAGTCATTAAAATTAGCTCTCCCAGGAAATCCCTGCAGGTTTGAGACCTGCTGTTTCAAAATTGCATCCACTTTTTGGCAAGGTCACAGTTGGGCTGGGATTTAAAATGTTTTCTGAGCAGAGGAAATAATGGAAGTTGAGCAGTGATTTCCCCTGCCACCAATACACCCAAACCAGAAGCTGAAATCTTGTTCCAGCTAAGACAGACACCTGTTCCTGTCTATAATGAAAAGTATTTTACTGTGAGTAGAAGTTCAGAGGTTTATCAATGTCTTCAGAATGCAAAATGAAATAAATCTCTCAGACAAACTAAGTCAGGAAAGCCTGGCAGAAAAGAAAACTGACATTGAATTTCAATGTCCAGGCTGAGTTCTTTTAAAGCATCTACATTTCAAAGTAAAATACCATTCAGTCATGCAAGACACCACCACTTCAGCAATATTCCAACGTGAGGCCAGCCCAGATTCACATGAACTTTTCAGGATCAGAGCGGTTGTTCCAAGCTACCTTGGAATTAATCTTCTGGAAGTGCAGGTCCTTCTGCTGCATCTCCTGGAGGCAGCGCTGCAGCTCAGTCTGCAGCTGGTTCTTCTCAGCCAGGACACGTTGGATTTCCTCTGCTCCATCTGCACTTCCAGCAAGGGAGGCTGTTTCCAAAGCCTTAAAAATATCAGGATATTCAGGGTAAATGCTATGGAGTTCTCTAAATAATGCACAACCCCAATGCTAAATATACCCTACAGAATTCCCTTTTCATAAGATTATTTTCTTCTCACAACTTAATACCACATTTGAAAGACACTTTTAAAACAAGATTTTATATATATAGTGTTAATACTTGCATTAAAAAAATAACAAAAAAGTTACCACAAAAAGGCAACCCAACCTAATTTTTAATTTGCAAATAATGTGAAGCACAATAAAGGAGGGGGGAAAAAAATCAAAGGATTATTATAAAACACCTTTCAAAAATTATTTTCAAGCTAATAAAGTTTTGTATTCATGACTTGTAAAACAGCTGTTCTGTAAATATGACTTTAAAGCTGAAAGAATCCACTTTGAAAAGAAAAAAATTACCAATTTACAGCTTTGGCCTTCTTTATCTCTGGCAGCTCAGCATTTTGATCTTTATCTCCAATAAAGGAGGGATATGTGCCATCTCTAATGCAGTATGGAATCTATTCACCCATACCACCATGAAATAAAAATGGTTTTACCACATAAAATACTCTATTACCCACAGACATTACTGGTCAATAGCTGTTATTCATGATTTTAACCACAGAAAATGAAGAGCATACAAACTGCAGCAACTAAAACGCTGGGTTTAATGAAATTGAAATGAATACTGCTCCCTTCCTTTGGCACAGAAAAGGTAAGAATATTATTCTGAAACAGCACTTTCCTTGAATCTTTTACGAGAGCCTACAATAAACAGCATTTGCCAGCCTGGGTGTCAGCTGCTGCCTTTCTAAATCCAGGATTTGGTTCCTGGCAGAAGCCAGCTCCAGCTGCTTCTGAGGAAGGACAACACCACCTCCATTCCCCCTTCCCCCTCAGTTAGGTCCTAATCCAATCTGCAGTTACTAGACATGGATTTAGGCTCTGAAGAATGAACTTCATTAGGTGTTTAAAACCTCTCTGCATCAACTATACAAACTGTGAACCTGCTGTCCATGTAAACCACCAAGCTCTTTTTTGATCCTCTTAAAAAGCCTGTCCCTGAAAATGAGTTACAGCCATAATAAATCTGAAAGAAATAAACCCATTTGATTTTTTTTTTTCAACTTCTTCCTTTTATATTCTGGATTTAGCTAATTTAAGACAGTAGCTTACAGGATTACTAGAGACTGCTCTTTTGAGAAGCAGGCTGTAAATTTCAGACAATAAACCACTACTTTCCACTTTACATTCAGCTACATTCCATTTTTTCACCTTGACTGGATAACTGCTGCCAGCAGGGAGTGACTTCTTCCCAATCATGTCTTGCTGCAGCCTCTGGAGCTCTGCAATCTGCCGGTCTTTCTCAGCCACTGTGAGCTGACACTGATTCCTCAGTGCCTGGCACTCTGAGAGAAGGAGGTTCTTTTCCATCCTGAACATAAAACATCAGATGTTAAATAATTCTATATTCTGTACAAATCACTGAGGAAGATAACGCTGTACTGTTATACCTTAATCCAGCCAGCTCGTTCTGGTATGCTGTGATCTCTCTCTCAGTTTCTGCCTGGAAGGCTTTTGTCTGATGCAAAGCCTTCTCCAAATCATCAACCTTGGTCTTCAGTTTGGATATTTCAACAGCTGCAAGGCTGGCTCCTTCTTTAGCCTATGTTTAATAAACATCATCAGTGAACTGGAATGAAAACTAGATGGGTGAAGTTTGATTAGTGCTACAATTCTAATTACAGACTAAGGTTTGTCCCCATTTGCTTTGTTTAACAGGGTAATTACCTTGACTCCCAAAACTATAAGCACACCTCCTCTGGGCACACAGTGCTATCTTTGACACTCACACAACCTACAAAGTTAAACTCCAGAATCCATCATCATGTCTCTGAGCATGCTCTGCACGAAGAATAAAATGACAGAGCCGTGTGGCTAATTACAACTTACCAAAGTTTCCCCATTGTTCTGAGGCACATCCAAACTACTTCTAAAAGAATTTCTCTCACTGATGCTGCTGCCATCAATGGGAAACGAAGCTGTGCCCTGCTTGGCTTCAGAAGTTACCTTCTGATGGCTGAGCTCCTGCAGCAATTTGTCTCGGTCATCCTGGAGACTGGCCATAGCCTTGGCAAAGGCGTCAATCTGCTGGACATAATTCCCACACTGGGCTGAGAGCCTGCTCACCTCCAGCTCCCGACTGACTAAAGTCCTACAGACACTTCCAACGTCCTCAGCCACCTGAGCGAGGGTAACCTCATCGGCAGCATCGAGGCCAGCCCCACGCAGAAGAGAGTTTTCTCTGAGGATACTCAGCAGATGGGATTTAAACCCCTCCAATTCAGCTGCAAGTTCATCTCCTTTCTTTCTTTCAGCCTTCAGCTCCGAGGTGGATTTGCTCTGAAGAGCTTTCAAGTCCTCTATGATGCGATCTCTGTCGTTCTGCAGAGCGGTCATTGCTTTCCCAAAGGCTTCATTTTGGGATCTCAGCTCGCTGTTTTGAGACTGAACTTCGAGCAACATCTCCTCTGCACAAGCATCAGGTTTACCTCCATCTTCAAGCTTCAGAAGAGTCCCACTGTAGTCCTCATCTGCATTTCTGCCTCTGGATTTCCAAAGTTCCTCAGCCTTTTTCTGAAGCTTTTCTCCATGCTGCTCATTGGATTCTTGGTTCTGAACACTCTCACTGCTGAGCAGCTTCTCTCCAGATTCAGAAACAAGTTTCTCCTTGTTTAGTGATGCAATCAGAGATTCTAAATCACTTACTTTAGATGCCAATTTTTTATTCTCACGTTCCAAAGCCGCAGCAGCCCCCCTCTGCAGTTCACTGGAAAGCTGCATCTCTTTTATTTGTTTTTGAAGATCGTATTTTTCATGCTCAAGGCTTTTAATACACTCCAATTTCTGCTTCAGTAAGTCCTTCAGCTGATGGTCTTTCAGAGATAAAACCTGGTTAAGATCTTCCCTGTATTTTATCAGCTGTGCACTCAGCATTGCATTTTCAGAATGCAGATCATCTATCCTATTGAGGAGGACCCTCAACTCCTGTTTCAAAGCATTAGTCTCACTCGCACTGCCAACTAGAAGGCTGTCCCTCTGGTTTAAGACATCCTGGTGAAGATGTTCCAGCTCCTTGTATCTCGTAAAAAGCTCATCCCGGTCGTTCTGGAGAGAGGACATGGATTTTTTAAAGGCCTCTACTTCACTGGCAATGGCAGCCTTATCCTGACCTGCTTTTTCTGCTTTCACCTGGAGGTTCCTCAGCTCGTTTTCCAGCCTCTGACAGGACTCCTCAGCTTGCTGTCTCTCCATCTGCAAAGACCTCACCTGAAGTTCATATTCTTTGACCTGATTCCTATGCTGAGTCTGTATCTGAATCAGATAATCTGAAATTTCATTCCCTTTTGAAGAAATGAGCAAGGAAATTTCTTTGTCTTTATTATTTAGCATGATCTTCATTTGCTCAGAAATAGTCATCTGCTTTTGTAATTCGGCACTCATTTTTTCCTTCTCTGCTAGAAGCTCTTGCAGTTCTTGCTCCTGTCTTGTAAAATTATTTTCCAGAGCTTTTATCTCTCTTCCTGCACTCTTACTGTTCTCTATAAGATGATTAAGAGAATTATTTTCTTTCAGGAGTGCTTGCAAAGCTTCTTCTTTGGACTGAAGAACACTCTCCAGCTCTTGCTGCCTGTTCAAAAAGAAGGTATTTTCTTCCTTTATCCTGCAGAGCTCTTCATAGCGCTGCATATCAACAGATTTTTGCCTCAAGTACAGTTCATCCTTTGTTTCCTCTACCACAGAACATTTGATATTTAGTTCTTGAATCTGAGTCATTTTACCTTTCAATTCATCTTGCAAGGCCACTATTCTTTTGTTACTGTCTTCCAGCTGTTTCTCCTTGCTTTGAATGGCCTCTTTGAACTGCATTTCCCAGGTTTTCATCTCGGTGATGACCCTGTCCCTGTCATCCTGAAGGGAGGACATGCACTTGGTGAAGGCAGCCAGTCGTGCCAGAGCTGCGTTCAGATCCGCCTGCAGCTGCTTGTTCTGAGAGTCCTTCGTGCTGACCTCCTCCTGCAAGCTCTGAACCTCACTCATTGCCCGATCCTTTTCTCTCTCAAGAGCACCCTGTCTTTCCTCTAGGTTCAAAATTTCACTTTTGTGAAGCGATTTCAGCTGCTGGAGATGAAATTCCAGTTCTCTCTCATATCCTCTCTTTTGAAGCTGCAGTTCATCTCCCTTCTTCTGAAGTTCTTTTCTCCAGTTTAGATTCTCATTTTTAAGCCTGTCCACTTCCCTCTTGGACTGATCCAAGAGGTTCATCTGTGCAGAAAGCTTTCCCGTGAGATGAAGTATCTCATCACTTGATTCTGCCAGCTTCTCTGACGCATTACTTAAGTCCTTTTCAAATTTTTCATTTTTTGACTGTGACAGTTTCACAGATCTTTCCAAATCCAGGATCAGCTCCTGGAACTTTATAGAATCCTTTTGCAATTGGTTGATCTCCTGCTGTTTCTCCTTTAGGAGTTCTTGCAATTCTTTTGTTTTGTTTTTAGTCCCATTACTATCCCTCTGAGCATTTTTCACCTTCTCCTCAAAGATCTTTACAAGATGGAGTTGCTGCTCTTCCTTTTCTCTAACCACATCAGATTTTTCTGCCTTTAACACCTCCAGCTGCTGTAACAGCAAGTTATTCTGTACCTGTACTGATTTCATCCTATCAGTAAGATGATCAACTTTTTTAACGTAATTAAGCAATTCTGTCTCAAGAAACTCTTTCTCACTCTTGACTTTGTAAGAGCTTTCTTGTACATTTTCTAATTCTTCCTGTAACAGACACTTGTCATCCTCTAAAATCTTAACTTTTTCATTTAGACTAACAATTTCTTGTGTTAGACTCCTACATTCCATGTCCAGCTTGGTTAGACAATGGGTTTTGTGGAGCAAAGACTTCTCAGTTTCTTGCGCTTTTTCTGAAATTAACTTACTTTCTTGTTCTAGGACAAGTACAGCTTGTTCTTTTTCAGAGAGTTTATCCTTTAACACCTTAATGTCCTTCAACAGTGATTCATTCTCACATAATGCATCACTGATTTTGGATTGTGTATCATTTTGGTACACTTCCATTTGAACCTGCAGTTCTCCTAAGGCTGCTTTAGTTACAGTGATGTTATTGTGGAGGACATCATTCTCGTTCTGGATTTTCTCTAAAGCCTGCTTTAGGTCTTCAGAGGTTTGTTTCAGCTGCTCGTTCTCCTCCATCAGCTGATGGTTCTGCTCAGTGAGCTCACACAGACGATCCTGGTGTTCCTGCATCCTGGCCTCCTGCTCACTGATCTGCCTTTCTGCTTTGCTCTGCAACTCCTCAACCTCCGCTTTCTTGGATTCACCGAGCTGTTTCAGCTGGTTCTTAATAACCTCATTTTCATCAAGGAGATGTTGTAAGTGCTTCTGCAGAGCCTCCTTTTCAGATTGTCCTTCCCTGAGTCTTTGAACAGCCTCTTGCTTCTCTTTCCTACTGAGATCAATGACTTGCCTCATATCAGCCACTTTACTGCTGATATTCTCATACGCCTGAAGAAGCGACTCATACTCCTGCTTTAATTCACTATGTTTAGCCTTCCAACCTGTCAATTCAACTGTCTGAGAATCTTTTAAGGAATTCAATTGGAAAGAAAAGGCCTCTTTCTCCTGAACTATGGACTCCATGGTGGATTTCAGACTTTCACACGCCGCAGTGAGGTTTTCGTTTTCAGTCAGCAGCCTCGCGTTTTCCGTAGCAAGGCTCTCCTCTCCGGATGACGAAGGCGCAGCACTTGGACTCTCCTTTTCTCTGCCAAGCTCTAGCAAGTGCTCCAGCACTCCTGTCTTGTTCACCAGTTCTTCTTTTTCCAAGATCAGCTGATCAATCCTTTCCTTTAGACATCTATTTTCTCTCAGGGCTTCTTTACGTGATATTAAAGCTGCTTGTAGTTTCCTTTGGAGGCGCTCTCTGGATCTCTCTTCTGTCACAGCTCTTTGCTCTCCTGAAGATTTTAGGTTCTGCTCACAAACCTTTTGTTTTTCAGCTATAACATCATTCAGTTCTACAATATTGTGCTGAAGTTCCTCTGAACAGGATGCTCTTGAAGATAAGGTTTTGGTCAGATCACTTATCTTGGCATCTTTTTCTACAAGTTGTTGTTTCAAAGTTCCAAGGTGAGATTCAAAATCATTATTTTGTCCTTCAATTAGTTTCAGTTTGCCTGTTAACTCATTAACTTGCTTCAACAGCTCCTCTGCTTTTTTCTGCTCTTTTTCTATTTCCTCCTGTCCACTCTTTTCTAGTTTCCCAACTTTTTGCATTAGATCTCTTCTTACTATCAATGCTGCTTGAAGCTTCTTTTTCAGATTCTCTTTTTCCTTTCCCATTTTCTCAAGATTACACTTCATCTCCTCTTTTTCATTCATTAAATCTTTAAACTCAGCTTCTCTACTGCTTAACATAACCTGGTTATGTTCCAGTTCTTTCTTACAATCCCCAAGTTCCTGCAATACTCTGTTTAGCTCTGCCACTGAATTATTATGAACAGCTTCGAGATCTTGCAGTTTGGCAGTCAATGTATGCCTCTCCTCAGAAAAATTCAGCATTTCATTAGACAGTGACTCCATGACCTGGGTAACAGAGGAGTCTTTTTCTTTCATTTGCTGGCTTAGACCAGAAATTAAATCCTTCTGCTGATTGACCTGGGATGTTAAGTTTTTTATGATGTGATCTTTTTCCCCCATTTCTTCAAGGAGACTTGCTACTTTTTTACCTTCAGCCTGCAGCTTTTCTTGACTAGTTCTTACCATTTCCTCCGATTCGTTCATCTTGTCTTGAAGAAATTCCACCTGCTTCTTTATTTCTGCCAAGGACTCCTCCCTTTCTTTCAAGAGACCCTCTTGTTCGCCTAATGTTTCCTTGAGCGAGACAATTTCTTTTGACAGACATTCCATTTCAGACGTGTATTTGCCCTTCATCTTTTCCATGTCACTCTGCAGCACCTCCTTCTGCTTCTGAAGCGACTCCATACTTCTCAATTCATCTTTCATGGTGTCTATTTCTCTCTGTTTTTCTAAAAGTGCCAGTTGCAAACGTTCTCCTTCTGTTTCTTTGCTCAGAATAGCAGTTACCAGAGTGGAGAATTTTTCCAACTGAGTTTTACTATCAGTTGGCTGCAGTTCAGAATCTGAAATTTGTGCCTTCTTTTCCTTACATAAAAGCCTACTACTAAGTAATGGAGACAAGCTCTGAGTTAATTTCTCTTTTATAAGATCCAGTTCTTGTTGCAAAGACTGGGTTTCACTATCTTTTGATTTCATTTCACTTTCTAAACTGCTCAACTGCTCAGTAAGATCATTATTTCGTGAATTTGCCCTATCAAGTTCTGTCACCCATTTGTTCTCTGACTCAAGCAGACTTTGTTCTAGAGTTTGACATTTAAGTTCTAATTTAGAAAGCTCTTCACCCTTCACACTAACCTGCATCTGTAACTTCTCTTTTTCAGTCTTCATCTGCAGTTTGACAGCATCTATCTGCATCCTTGAATAATTCTCACTGGTTTCTAGTTTTTCGTGGATTTCCCGGAGCTCTTCCAGCTTCTTTTGCAAATCAGTCTGAGATGCAGTGAGTTGTGCGTTTTCAGCCATCAGTTTACCAACATCATCTTGCAGCAGGCTTTTTTCTTTCTCCAAAGACTCCACCTGACACTGGAGGCTATTTATTAAAAGCGCGTTGTCACGGCAGTCTTGAGATGATTTGGAATTTACATTGTTGAACTCCAACTTCAAACATTCCAATTTCTCAGCCTGTTCAGTGCACGTCACACGCAGAGACTCCACAGCCAAGTCTTTCTGCTGTAGTTCTTGCTCCCGGGTATTTATCTGGTCTAGTGCTTTCTGGTGCTCATTTTTAAGAGAGTCAAGCTCAGCAGTCAAAGAATCGATTTTTTTCTGATGATCATCAAGCTTCTCGTTCTTTTCCTGAAATTCCTCAGTCAGTTTTTTCATGGCTGTTCCACTTTCTTCTAATTTGGATCTGAGAACATCAATCTCACTAGAAAGAGCATTAGCGCTGCTCTCTGCCAACTGCACGCTGGCATCTTTCTCCTTTAAGGAATTAAGCAGTCCAGCAATAACCTCATCTTTGTGCCCAAGAGCCACGTTCAACTCAGTTCTCAGCTCACACTGTGTTTCAATTTTCTCCTGAAGAGATAAAAAGGCATTCTCTTTCTCATGGACTAGCTCTTTAGAGTTTTGTAGTTCTTGTGTTAGTTCATGGACCTGACTCTGGAGCTGAGAAATTAAACATGTCTTCTCTTCATCTTTCCTTGCTTTCTCCTTCAAAGTTTCAAGGAGACTTTTGTTTTCTGTAAGAGACGATTCCTTTTCTGACAAGGACTGGTCCATCTCAATTATTACATTCTTCTGATGCTCTATTTCTTTTTGGAAATTCTCTTTCATTTCCTGCAGCTCCACCACCTGCCTCTTTAAGACGCCACACTCAGTCTCTTTCTCTTGAAGTTGCATCTTTAAATTCTCACTGAACACTGAAATACTGTTGATGGCTGATTCTTTTTCTGAAAGAAGTGCTTTTAACTGCTCTGCTTCAGAGGCTAAAAGCTGTAACTGCTTCTCCTGCACAACACAAGAATCCTGTACCTCAGAAAGCTGTGCTTTTAATCTGTTGCATTCATGTACCTTTTGTTTTAAAGATTCATCTTTCTGTACAACTGAATCATTCAACTGGGACAATTGTTTTGTCATGTTTTCACGCTGACTTTGAAGGTCAGAAATAACCTCCATATTCTCAGACAGTTGAACCCTGAGTACATCAGACTCTTCAGATTTATCTTTTAGTAACTTAAATTCATTTTCTTTTTCCTGCATTGCCCGTCTGAGGTCATTGGTTTCAGAGTTCAGGGCTTGTATTTGGTGTTGCAGATCTGCAATGAACTCCACGTACCGCTCTTCTCCTGCCACTTTATCTTTCACTTCCTGAATCAAAGCCGCCTTTTCAGAAAGGAGAGTTTCCTTTTCCTCAAAGCTAACTTTTAGGTTTTCTTTCTCCATCAACAGGCTGTCAATTTGGTCCTTCAAATCTAAAATATTATGACTTTGCTGGGACAGGTGTGAAGTTAAAACAGCTATTTCCTCTGACTTTTTGATGACTGTAACATTAACTGTCTCTACATCTGCTTTCAATTTTTCATTTTCTAGAGCTGCAGTTTGTACTTCCTGCCTTGCTGAAGTAACTTCAGACTGGAGACACTGACATTCATGTGACTTCTCACTCAACAACCTTGAAAGGTCCTCCTTTTCATGCCTAAGCACCTCCACTTCTTTACTTAATAGCTGTAGCTGATTATTTAATGCTGTGTTTTCTTCCATTTTTTCAAAAGTTTGCCTCTGCAACTTCTCAAGTTCTGAACCTTGACTTTTCACAGACAGGTCCCTTTCCTCTACCAACTGAGTTAATTTAGTTTTTTCATCTTTAAGATGTTTTATTTCATCCTGCAACTCTACAACACAAAGCTTACTCTCTTCCATCTCCTTACGTAATGAATCATTTTGAAGATTTTTCTCTTCTAGAGATCTGTTTGCAGTTTCAAAATCCAAAGTTATGCTTTGAATTTGTTCCTGCAGGAGTAAATTCTTTTCCTTGCTATGGTTGAGCTCCTGGATTAGATCACTGCATTCAGATAATTTATTATTTAGCATTTCTTCTTTCTTTATTTCTTCATCTCTAATCTCCTTCAGCTGAATGAGCAGTGATTGCACTTGTTCATGCAACTGTTGGGTCTGTTCCTTACTTTCAGACAACTGCTCAGCCAGCACATTACATTCCTTTGTTTTCTCCCCCAGCTGTTCTGCAACTGAACTTTCCTTTTGCTTGGCAACCACTGACAGTTGTTCCATCTCTTTTGCCAGAGTGTTTTTATCACAATTTAGTACTGAAAGACTTTTTTCATACTCAGCAGTGCTAACAGATAACTTATTCTCCAATTCTGCCACAGCCTGGGTTTTCTTTAACAACTCACACTCCTTTACATCCAGGAGTTTGGACAAATTCTCATTTTCTCTGATTAGCTGTTCCTTCTCTTTTTCCATTGTACCTATACTTTTTTTAAGATATTCATTTGCTTTTATTTGCTCTGTCAATTTTTCTTGCTTCCCTTCAAGAACTGCCTGCAATTCGCTGTTAGCTGAAGCTTTCTCCTGTGTCTCCATCTCCCATTGTTTCATTTGTTTATGTGTTTCATTTAATTGGTCATTAAGTTCTTTGCAACATGTCTCTTTGGCTTTCAGATCCCCAATTAATTTAAGTTTGGTCTCTTCATTCTGACTCTCCAAAGCCCCGAGTTTCTGCTCTAATGAAATAACAAGCTCTTGTTTCTCTTGCAACTCTTTTTTAGCTGCTTCCTCACGATCAGTATGTTCTGTGAGTTTTCTGGACAACTCAGCCAACTCTTCATCTTTTTTAGCGTTTTCCAAAACCAGTTTGTTGTAGGAATCTTTAACTGACTTTAACTCATTTTCCAATGAGTGCGCTTTGCTCTCTTTCTCTTTCAGCAGACTGTTCCATTTTTCCTTCAGGGCATTGTTTTCCTCGAGCTGAGATTTCAAATATTCAGTTTCTTTTCTTTGTTTATCCTCTGTTTCTTGCAGCTTTTCAGATGATTTAGTAATCTGCTCTTTCAGCAGGGTAATTTGTGACTCGCACTCCGCGAGCTTGTTGTGGTAGGCAGCATTGTTGGCCTTGATTTCGGAACGGAGATCCTTAATGGTCACGCTGTTCTCAGTGCTCTGCCTTAGTAATTCCTCGTTTTCTTTGGTTTTAGCTTCATTCTCAGCTCTAACTCTCTCCAGCTCCATTCTCATGGTGTCACTCTGCTCAGACAGGGCAGAGATCTTCACGCTGGCATCTCTCACATCAGCTGTCTGTACTTCCTTCAGCAAATGCATTTCCCTTTCAGCCTTGGATAAAGCCTCTTCCAAACCTCGCATCTCCTCCTCTTTGCATTGCACTTGATGCTTCAGGATCATAACCTGCTCAGAATATTCTGTCATGTTCAGAGACAGGACAGACATCTCCCTGTCTTTTTCTGCCAGGGCTTCCTTCAGATTATCGATTTCTCTTTCACGTTTCTGCAGATCTTGGATGAGTTGAGACCTCTCCTCCAAATGGCTTGAATTCAACTTGTCAAGTTCTTCATTTGTCTGGTCCAGGTCCAGCTGCATGGACTCCACCACGCTGTCTTGTTTCAAAGTCTAAACAGCAAGAAAATAATGTTACAAGAACACTCCAAATGCCTGTTAGAGGGAGAAGTTACACCCTACATGCAGAAACAAACACTTAAGGTAATTAGCCTGTCCCCAACATAAAGTCTCAAGATGTTCTTCTTGAGATTGCTTTAGCAAACAGAAAGCTCAGTGTATGAAACTTAAAGCAGCTCATGCTGTCACCTTTACTGACATTTAAATGGACCATGAAAAATGAGCACAGAATTTCTTCTTAGATTATTTTCATGAATTACCTTTTCTTTCAGTGAAGCAACTCTTTCCATGAGATCACTGATGGCTGTTTTCTGCTCAGCATTCTCCGCTTCATATACACTGCATTTCTTCAAGGCTTCATTCAGCTGAGTATTAAAAGTAGATGTTCATGTGATAGAAAGACATAGAATTCTATTAAAATTGTGATATTACCACTTATAACATTGAGTTTACCCAACAGTGAAGTTTATACTTTGAAATTAATAAACAATAACTTATCACCCTAATAAAATGTAAATAGTTTCAAGCAAGGCAGTGATTCAAAGGTCTAAGAAATCCTTACACCAAATTTAAAGCAAACCAATTAAATGAACAAAAGTGTAAAAACCTTCAGACAGGGAAAACAGCAATAATTCTCTTAGGACAGAAATCAATCATTAAAGCTCATCAGTTCTATTAAGAGAAATACTAACTATAAGTTCAACTTACTTTTTGGTCAGCATGCACAAACTTTTCCCCAAGCTCTTTGTTCAGAATATCCTTTTCTTGAAGCTGTTTCCTCAAAGTTTCAATTTGTTCCAGCTTTTCTGTCGTGCTCACCAGTTTTTGTTCTCTTTCTCCAAGTGAGTTTTCAAGGAAACTATTTCTGTCACTTAATCTGAAAAGAAAATACATATTTAGACATTTTGAAAACAAAGCTTACATTAAGTCTTCTAAACTTACTAACCCCAAATTAAGAGAGTCATTATTTTTACATTCTCTACTTAAACTTCCAAGTATAAAAAATAATACAACTGCAAACAGAAACATGAGTCAGGTTTTTTCAAGTATTTTGAGAGACTATACTCCTTATTAGAAGATAAAGTTTAAAGCAGAGCAAGTCAGTGGTGTGTGGAGTGGTAAAGAACCCTCATTTTACCCTTTAAGCTGCTCATTCAAGCCCGAGATCAGAATTTGGTGCTTTTCCACATCTCGTGTCTGCTGGCTGCGCAGTTGGGTGAGTTGAGTTTGCAAACGCTCATTTTCATTCTGCAACAAAGCAATGATGGAGAGCATTATCACACCCAGAGAAGCATGAGACAACTGGAGGAAAAAACAGGAAAGAAAGCTTTGTTCACACAGCTTTTTGGGGGTTTCAAACAGTACAAATCTCCTACTCTAGTCAGATCCACTGCACCAAATTAAAAAAAAAAAAAAAAACACAAAAAAAAAAAGCAAAAAAAAGTTGTACAACAGCAACCAACAACCAAAAGCAAAACACATCCAGAATGAACAGCAAGTAGGACAAACGTGGCAAACTTGTCACCATTCATGACCAGAAGGTGGCATTTTGGAGGAGGCAGAACACACCTGCACCGCCCTCAATAGCTGCCCTTCTTCCTCTACACCAAACGTTACCTGTATTGAAAGGCTTTGTTACAAGAGTCTCAGTAATTCATGTAAGCTTGTCTCTCATCTTAAAACCAGTCATTCTTTCTTATACACATGCAACTTAACAGATGAAGAACTGTGAGTAAGGCACCAGGAGTTTGAGTACAAGATCAGTTGTGTCACTTAGTGAAAATATAGATCACAAATTATCACAATAATTTTTTTGTCAGTCAGGCAATATTAAAAGTAACTTTTCCTTTTAAAAGAACTTGATTGTTCTTTGTGGGGCCTTCAATTAATGGTTTTAAAATATAACTATATATCTAGCTAATATCTGGAGTTTAGATTGCACATGCATATATTTAGATGAAATTATGAATCATTGCTCTATAAGCAGTTTCTTCTCTAAAAAATATAAAAAACTAAATACACACACTTACAGAAAAGAAACTTGACAAATATAAAGAGTGGGAAATTCAAACAAGTCATAACCAAATCTAATCTTGGACCTTGTGGCAATAGACCTCCACAAAGAATTATGAAAGTCATGTTGTCTTTTTACTATATTTCTAGAACAAATAAATTTAATCCTAATCGTTATTCTCCATGTGCTGAACAAAAGCAACACAGACTTCAACCTCAAAGCCTAATACAGGATGTGCACACTCTGACAACATAATTCATGAGTGTAAATTAGGCTTCAGTCACTTTCTGTCAGCTGCAAATTGATGGTTTGGCTTACTGTAGGCTGTGATATAAAGAACAAACTGAGAATGATTCTCTTGCATCATTAGGTTGACACAACTCCAAAGCTCACCTGGAGAGCCTCCATTCTACCTTGAAGCTGAAATCTGTCTTCCAAATCCTGGCAACGCTCTTCCAGAAAAAGTATTTGTTCCTGCAGTTGGTTTCTTTCCAATTCCAACTCTTCAACCACACTCCGTAAACCTACTCAGGCCAAAGAAGGAAAATTCTTTCAAGATAAGTCTACTAAAATTCCTAAAGTCTAGAAATGGCTGCAGCTCTTTATTCAAAATTCTCATCAGTGCTGGGCAAAACCAAATCTCACCCATTTCCAGTGGAAATGCCTGATGCACTACATCCCCAAAGTTTAGGTAGCAAAAGTACCCTTAACTGTTGAAAGGCCAAAATAAAGTCACAGAGCTCATGAACTCAGAGGATCTGGCAGAAATATTCTAATACTGAGCCACCACTATTGTGCCTCAACCAGTAGTGTAGCTTATCTTACATTAGCCACAAGTTGATCAGGTGCCTGCAGGATCATATCTTAATTATTAATAAACTGGTCTGGATCGACAATTTGCAAGTGAGCCCATTCCATCTTAACAATAAGATGTATTTGCAAGCTTTACCACTGACATAAAAACATCAGCATTAAAAACTGAAAATTGTATTTTTAAATTAAGCAGCAATGGAATGGAATTCTGGCTTACAACATAACCATGATATAAATTGGAAATATTTTCACAGGCACAAGACTCATAACTTAAAACAAACACATGGATCCTGGACATGGGATACTGGTGGGCATCAAAGCTCATCCAATTCCAGTGCTCAGCCATACTGATGCTCTACTTGTGAGCCAGAACTTGACAGTTCATCCAGCACGCACATGCTTGGAAAACAAAAGGAAGAAAACACAAGCCAAAAAAAAAAAATCCAACAAAGATTAGAATACACCACAAATGGGCTGTTAGCTGAATTTGAAAACAAAAATAGACACAAAATGCAGATGCTGTGTGCATGCTCCCATCAACTGTCTAGTCGCTATCACACCTGCATTGGGTGAAGGGTACTCTGGCCACCAACCTCCCATGTTTTCTCCTTCAGCTGAGTCAGTGCTATCCAAGGTGACATTCAGTTCTTGGAAGCATTGTTTGCCGTCAAAGGGGAATTCTTCCTACGCACAAAACATGAGAAGGTAGCTTAACTTAAGGAAGCAAGCAGGGGTAAGATAATTCTGCTACTAAAACCACAGTTTCCACTGAAAAAAAAAATCCCAAAACTCAGCACTGATTCAGAAACTTAAATGCAATTATGTGGGATTGCTGTGGCCTAGAGTGGCCTTGCCGAGCTTCCAGCTATTACTTCCAGAAAAGCCAAGTCTCCCACAGGTTTTTAAGATGCCTGCAAGCCTTTAAAACCACCCTTGGCTATCTGAGCAGCAAATGGATAACAGTGTTTGGATATATTAATTAGCATCCTGATTTCTAGAGATCTCTAAAGTATCAGGTAACTGCTTATATTCTTCCAATAGTCTGTTAATGTGACAATGACATCCTAATTCTTACAGAATTTTCATGCAAGGCACAGCACCACCTACCTAAAAGTCCACCTGAGTTTAGTGGTAAATTATTCAGTAAAGCCCCACCAGCAAAGAGACTTGGAAAGATTTTATTGAAGCCAAAAAACGGCCTTAACATCTAAAGCACGCACGTGGCTTCAGGCATGGGAATTACTCCAGAGGTAACCTTGTGATTTTTCAGTGGAAAGGAGTAAGAGGTGCGATGCCATTAGAATTTCTCATCTTCTGCCTATGTACATGATCATTAAGTTTATCAATTTTTTTTTCAGTTCCAATCTATGTTCTTAAGCTCCTAATGTTTTGAAGACTAAAGCACCACATAAGTAACAGTACTACCCACATTTTTAATTAGCAGACAGGTAAAAATAAACTCACATCTCTTTGAACCCACCTGCAGCTTCCTGCTGGTCTGACTGCCTTTTCTTCTTGCCTGCTGCAGCCTGCCCATTCCTTGAACTGTGGCCAGTTCCTCCTCCAGCTCCTGCTGCCCTGAGACTATGGCTGGATCGGAGCAGCCAGGAAAGAACCAGTCATCCTCAATCAGTTTTGTGCCACAGGAAAGCATTTACATTTATATCAGACACTACTACATGAAAAGAGACCAGGGACAGGGTGAAGTCCCTACAAATGACTGACAGGAACAAGATTAAAGATGGAACTCCACTGCATTCACCTTGTGATTTCCCTCCAACACTGCTACATGTAGAACATAAGAGTATCTCACTAAGAAGAAGCAAACCAAAGTCTAACTTCACTTCTTCATCAGCTCTGCAGGAAGACTTTATACAGGAGGGTGGAAAGGGTGAGGTTATACCATACTAGGAAGGAAAGCCAATCAATTAAAATGCCAAATTACATCTCAGTTCAATTTACCAGGTTCAAATGTACCTGATTTGTATGATGAAAATCACAGCTTTTTCAGCTGATGCTTTTTTAATCTGAACAATCACATTAATTTTTACAAAAACTTTAATTTTAGTAGATTTAAAGCCAGATCATTTGAGGAAGTCACAAGCACATGTTACTGCAAACTGGCATCAAACCATCTTATCACAAATTAGTAACATCAATCTTTTCAGGACAAATACAGAATCACTAGTAAATAAACACACTGAATAAACTGAGAATATGAAAGCTTAGGTATGCATCCTGTTCATTGTTAGAAATGATTTGTCATCTGAAGTGCATTCCCATCTGTTTTGTGATCCAACAATACACATTCAGAGCAAAGATGAGGAAACAACACGATCCATGCAAAGCAGACACAATAGCACAGCCAGGGAAAGGGAGGGAAAGTACAGGTGGCTCCATACTTTAATTGAAAGTCACATTAATTGGATAATCACAAATTTGGCTTTCAGTTTAACCACATATGTCCCCAGTTGTCCTCACAGCACACAAAACTCAGAGAATTGATGTCAATGCATCTGTGAGGTCAACACCAGGAACTATTTGGAGATTCAGCCCTACAGGGAATCCTCTGCTTTCATCTGAGTTGGCCAAGGATGACTTATGCCACAGGTTTCCTTAACTCACAATTCTGTACCACCTGCTAGATTTAAATACAGTTAAATATTTCAAAATTACACACCTAATGTCTTGTCAGAAAAAATTAGTGGGGGAAAAAAAGGTAAAGAAAAAAACAATGACCCTTTTCAAGTGGGTTTGATAAACTGGATTATACTTCTGATTTCAATTACTTTGGCTTCTTGCATTGTCAATTCATAAGTGTTTTGAACACCTTTGTGTATTCTCTAGATTTTACATATTACATATTTTACACATTTTTTATCATTATAGATACTTTTTCAAGGCTGTAAAATTAAATACCAAATTTTGTTCACAGGCCTTAAACCTCTGTTTACAGGAACTGCCAGGTAAGGGATTCAAAGAATAAGATTTATCCCAGGCAAAAATCTAGCCCCTCCTCTGACACTGTAATGTAGGAACCTAATATGCTTAGGTTCCTAAGTATATGATAATGAAAAAAAAATGAAATTACCACTATCACAAGAAAAATGGAAGTAGAGAAATCAGAGCTTTAGAATGATTTAGCACACTCTGACAAGTGTTAAAATACTTGCAGTTAAATTGAGCATTGCTTTAACAACTATTAGTAAGTAAACTTATTTTCTAGTGTTTTACAGCAGCTTAGGAAGCTTTTCATTTGCAATTATCTAAAATAAAGATATGAAAAACTTCCCAGAACACCTTTTTTTTTGCATAAACAAACTATGATGTGTCTGTACTTCCTTGAGTCACTATTGATGCTACATATTACTTAGATATGGCTTAAAATATTGGTAGCTAATATTAACACATGCAAAGTTCAGCAATTTATGGAATGGAATATTATTTTTAATACTACTATTGAATTTCAGCTAGTACTAAAAATGAATTTGGTTCTTAATCACAACGACTTGTGGCAAGCCAAGAAATTTGTCTCCAGATAGAACATAAATATGGAGTCAGCTGTTACTACAGTGAAAAACCAAAGATGATTTTGTTAATATAGAAGAAGCAGCAGGTATTACAAGGCAGGAGAAACTCAAGTTACAACCCAGCAGTTGTTACACATATTACTAAAAACCACAAACCATCAATGGCAGACCTTGCAAGGTACTGCTGGCAATTTTCTCCACAAAGAAGCAAGAGCAGGAGAAAATCAGCAGCAGTACATTCCAAGGGGCCATTGCTGCAGGAACCTGCATGCACAAAACTGATGGGAAACTGTTCTCCCTGGCTGCCCAAATCGCAGTGGAGGGTAGGAGTGGAGGGGGAAGGGACGCTCAGGGCTCACCAGGTGGAACGGCAGGAAAAAAAAGAAACAGAAAGGTCATGCTACTCCCAAGGGGGGAAAAAAAAAATGCAAAATTAAACCTGGACTGAGGCAGAGGAAATTTTACAGGTGTTATTAATATTGCATGTGGCTCTGCAGCCAGCACAGAGAAGCTAACAGGTAGATTTGATGGAGGGGTATTATTCCCTTTCAATACCAAAGCATAAATCCTTCAGAAAAGCAGAGACATGATCCTTAAAATGTATCTGTGCTTACACACTGAGCTTTCAAATGGATCGTGGAAGTGAAAAATAATTTAGTCACAGATTGAAAAGAGAAGGCTCCAATTAACTAACTGGATTAATTATGATGGTAAGTCTTGTGCATTAAAATTTGCCATTATTCCCCATGCAGTTAACTAACGGGACAAAAATTGTAATTCAGTTCAGATGGCATGGAAAGAACAGTAAAAGCTATCTAAAATTTAACCAGACTTTAATAAGTTTTAATAGAAGCCACTTCAGTTCCTCATCAGCTGATTAATTAATAATGCAGCAAGTTCTGAAACAGAATATTATTTGAAATGCTATTTTCTGTAGGTAATTTGATATTTTTAACCACCTCCAAGCCACTGCCAGTGAGCATTATTCAGCTGGCCTATACAAGTGGCACCTACTACCAGATCCCTAAATATCCTAAACAAAACTAATGAGACATTTCCTAAAGAGAAACTCCATGTCAGGTACATTTTCCTTAAGAACCACCTTGATTCCTCTAATTCAAACCAACACTACAGTCCCCCAAACTTTTACTAGTTTTCTAGGCAGGCAGCTTTAATATTTCAGTGGGGGACTATTTATCATTGATAAAATATGACGTTTTAATCATTTATCATATGCAGACAGTGAGCCTTTCAAGCAGTCTTACAGAGCAGCAGCTCAAATGGGAAACAGAACAGCACACCTACTACAAATTATATAAAACAAGATGAATGCATGAAAAACAAAACTCAAGGGACTAGGAAAAAAGCAGAAATTGCTGATTTGAGCAATTTCACTAGCTGTACATACTTTATGACTACAGAAATGAGTCACAGTGGTGGTGTGCTATCAATTCAGTCTGAAGCACAACAGACAAACACAGATCTATAAAAACAGGATTGTTGTACTGGAAATAAGGTAATTCACCTTCTCTCTCCTCCTCAATCTGAGCCATTCTCAAGGCCATGGCAGATTTCTCTTCTCGGACTTGATCCCGGGACTCCTCTGACTCCGGGACACTTTCCTGCCATTCCATGAGCTGACTCTGCAATTCATCCACACTACCTGATTCACTGGCCTAACAAGAGAAATTCTGTGTTAAAGCAAATTTACCACATCCCTCTGCAAATGTAAATGGATTGTAAGCTGGCAAACAATCTTAACTCACCATTTTACATAAATAAAAATCCATGAAATTAGTAAATCTAGACTGTAGATACTGTAGATGACATGAAACTACACATCCCATGACTTTATAAAATATTTAAAATATTCTGTCTACAAAATAACAGCTACTCTTTGACAACTCATGTTAAACAGAGCTAAATAGCAAACTGCTTGGAAAAATGTGTGCAAAGCAGTTAGAAGTCAATCTTTTTGAGTAATACAAAACCTGTCATCTCATTCTCCAGCTGAACAGCCACTGACAATTCCACCTATCAATAAATTAATTCTCAGCTCCAAAATCTAGCTGACACACTTTTCAAAGTCTAATTAGCACCATTAATCAGTAACTCATGCAAATCAATATTGAAGTCCACCTGTGAAGCTGCTCTCTTTGTAACTTGGTCAAGATCAGCCTGCAGCTTCCTCTGCTGCTCTTCATAGAGCTCCAGCTTTTTCAGCAGTTCTTCTACAAAAAAACACAATAAATTTGGCTCATGAGGACACAGATAAATTATTTTTGTCTCTCTACTTTGGATCATCTGCAAGAGATGTTACTTTACCATTTTGAGTCCTGATTTCATGCAATGACTGCAGTTTTGACTGTAGTTCTTCATTGTCAGCTTCCAATTCCGACACACGACTGCTTAAGGCAGATAGATCATTGTTCTTTGAGGAAAACTGAAAGAAAACAGAGTTATGGGGGTTTCAAACACAGCAAAAATCACAGTCAAGTCCTTTTTTCATTGTTCTTTAGTAGTATCTAGAATAGCTGTTTCCCTACTATTTAAAGTGCAATACATCAGCTCATCTCTAACAAATTTACTCCTGAATGCTGGTAATACAAGTTGTACTATTTTTTATTTAAACTACATCTCGTATCAACACTTTGTGTCCATTCCATTTTCATACTTAATTCATAAAGTAAACTATTTTAATATTCCATTTACCCCACAGCTTGCCTTTTCCCAATCAAATCTCCAAGCACAGTAGCTGGAGAAAAACACAGAGCCTTAAACACAAAGCTACACATACATTTTTCAGTTCATCCTCCAGCTGTTTGATTCTTGATTTAGACCAAGCCTTCATTTTCAAAAACTTGGCTTCAGATTTGCTGGCCTCTTCTGTTTTCAGTTTCACTTGGACTAAGAAACAAGAGGCAGGAATTATTTAAAACTGTAGAGAGATTACTGATACAAAACTTGTGTGTAATTCCTTTTTAGCAATTGGAAGTTACACAGGACAACAGCATTTACAGAAAAACATAAGAATTAGAAACAGTGAGAAATTTATAGCTCATGTGATTTTCTCAGTAATCCTCTAACCCTCATTATTATAGTACTTGATTCCTTTAATTACTGTGGCAATAATATTCCATCAAGTTTCATGTAGTTCTAATTTGAAGCAGGTATTGGACCGGCTCACAAAACATCAAAGTCTGGGGCAAAGAAATCTTTAATATTGTCAGTAACAAGTGTTTAAATAGGATACCTTCCAAATCTTCCATCTTCTCTTTGGTTATAGATCCCAGATCTTGGACCTCTTTGGATTCACCCTGTCCACCACCACTCAACTCTGCCACCTGTTTCTGAAGCTGAACCAAGGCATGGTCTTTCTCTTGCAGCTCAGTTTCATGTTTCTCTTGAATTTCATGCAGTTCAGCATTGTATTTCGCCTTAACTTTTGTCATTTCAAGCTCATGTTTCTCCATCATGTCTTTTAATTGGGCTCTCATTACATGTTTCTCAGCATCCAGTTTAGACTGGAGGTTTTCTTTTTCAGACAGAAGGCGTTTCAGGTTTTCATTAATCTCCTATTTAAAAAAAAACACAGTATAAAAAATTATAATTTTAATGCAAAGTATTTTTCCTTACTACTGTCAAACACTATACCTGTACTACTACCCATGGCATTTCTTACTTTCAACTGCTGGTCCTTGGCATCCAACTCTTTTTGCAAGACATCAATCACCTGTGTCCTTCCCAGCATGACTTCTTCCTTTTCATGGAGCTTCTGCTTCAAAGCCTTTAGTAGCTACCAAAAATAAGAAGTTAAATAATCAAGCAATCTATAAAAGACTTATTTTTACCCTCCCAACCAGACACTTGAACTGTGCCACAGAGTTTAGTAATTACATGATTCCCAATTCAAGCTGCTGAGTTTCCAGAGCAACGTACCTGTTCTAGGTCAGCACTTGCATCAGATTTAGCAGCTAATCTAAAAAGCTCCTGCTCATGCTTTTCTCTCTGTGCTTCCAGCTCCTTTTCCTTTTCCTGGATAATATTTTGAAACAAACGTACCTAAAACCACAAAGAAAATAAATACAAAACCGGTCCACAAACTATAGTAAAACCACACTGAACTGTCTAACTAAAGGTACAGCAAGATCAGGGATTCCAAATTAAGTCCGAATTTTGCTTCCAGAAACATTAAATACACTGATTAGTCACTTATGCTCATTCCTCACAAGTTTCTATCAACTAAGCCCAAATGGCAGTCTCCTCCTCAAACACCTGTATTCTACTTCCAATGTGGTTTGCAGGTCTCCTATCACTTCCCTAAGAACTGGATGTAACTTTTGGAATTGTGAATTAACTTACATTTTCCATGTATGTAGCTTCTCTTCCTTGGAAATGTTCTCTTTCCTTGTTTTGAATATTTTTCAGACTCTCAATCTGCTCCTGGAACAAGCTGCATTTTTCTTCACTGTCTCCCACCTTCTTGGTAAGGTTCTGCACCAGAATCTCCATGCTTTGCAGGGATGACTCTTTAGCTGCCAGCTGGCTCTTGACAATGCAAACCAAAAGACAATTAGCAGGAAAATGATACAGCAATCATGAAGCCTCTCCCTGGTAAGGGCAAAATAACTAAGTAAATACATATAAATTAAGATAGTCAGTATTTTTATTCACATGAATTAAGTGTGTTTCAGAAAGGGACTGACTAGATAGCACACCAGAAGTCATCGGTTGCTTGAAAACTCTCAGAGATTTTATAACTGAGCTGCTAACATACCTTCAATTCTTCATTGGGCAGGAATATTTGATTGGCAGCATCACTGGATCCACAGGCCACCTGCAAATCCCTGATGTAAGCATCCCTTTCAGCCAGCTTCTTCTCCTTCTCTGCCAGCATGGCATCCATGTCAGCCCCACGGCTGCGCTGTGCCTCCAGCTCAGCATCCTGAGGGTGGGAAGGCAGGATTGTTTGTGCTCTGTGCTTCCATCTCCAGCACAGAAAAATGCTTTCCATCCTTTCCTTACTCCCTGTGCTAAGAGCACTCCAAAAATGGCAAGCAAATGTGTAACTGGTTCTGTTGGAAGTGCAATCATTGTTTACTGGACCCTTCTCAAACTCTGCAGCACTCCCATTCCTGCCACCATCCACAGGGATGTTATGGCCACAAAACACCACAGCATGAAATCAGCCCTTCCCTACATTTATTCCTGCTGTGACCTATCTTTTCAGTGAGGAAAATCAAAGCAAACCGGTATTTTTGTCCAAAAATGCAGGATTTGAGTACAACATTGACCCACAGAGCTCATCTTCGTGAATCCTACTCCATTCATCCAAGAGTCCCTGTTCACTGAGGGCACAACCACAACCACAGAATTCCCACTGCCCTTGCTGAGGTTGCAACATAATTCCTTAACACAACTCTCAGAATGGCTGTTCAGTAGCACAGAATTAAACATATATTTATTTAAATATATTCAAACATAATCCTACACCACAAAAGTGAAAAGTCACATCATACAAGACACCACCTTTTTCTGTAACTCTTCATTTTTTTGTGTGATCTGGGATTCCAGCTCTTCAATTCTCCTTCTCAGCACTAATATTTTCCCACGGTTTGCTGCAGCATTTTCCTGCTCTCCATCTTTTGATGCCTGCAAAAACAAAGAGGTTTGCATTCCATGAACAGGTAACTCCTGGATTCTGTAGCTCTCCTTAGTCTGATAATATTGGCAAAAAAAGCAGACTTGACTCATAGTCTGTGCTTCAGTTCTCTTATGTACTTCATATGCCACATAGAAGTTGGCACAAAAATTGTATTAAGCTTATAAAAGTCTTTGTATTTAAATTATTCACAATAATTACTGCTAAAAAGTGGACTGGAATGAGCAGCAAGGAGATTCACTTCCTCTGGCAATTGAAACTCAAATAATCTGGCAAGTGTAGCCCATTTATATCAGAGGGAAAACAAGACTATTGGGGGAAAAAATGTAAATTCAACCATTGCTAAGCATGTTTTAAGTCACCACTTACACAGCTGCAATTGCTGTTTTATAGAAATTATCTGCCATTACAAGAAATCAAGTGCAATTGCTAAGCATGTTTTGTTAGCCAAAAAAAAAAAAATAAGAATAAACAGTGCATGTTCTTGAGGAAAACTGGGGACTGCAACACACTGATTGTTACCATTCCCTTCCAACACAGCTTTAAAACACAAATCCCCCTGAAAAACTAAATCCTCACTATTAGAAGCTATACCAAGTCCTACTCTGAAGAAATACAAGTCTACTTGCACCAAACTGTGTTACTACAAACAGATCTGAGACTCTCTTGTTAACAATAAAACACCTGTCACTTTCCAACACCTAATTTACACTTTGCTAATAAGGACAGTCTTCTATTTCCTGAGGAACAAGACAGGTTTTGTTTTCATTTCTTCTCCAAACCTTATCATCTGCCTGATTCACACGTGTCAAAACTTTGAGCTGCTAATAGGATGAAGGAGTGAGAAATTTTTATTAGAAAAATTTGAAGGGAATGTGCAGTTTTCTAAATTTCTACTGAGAAATTAAGGAATTAAATAGAAACACAGATGAAGCAACAGCACCCACTCAGTCTATCCTGATCCTAACCTGACTCAGCTCAAAATTTGAATTTCCCCACTGAGTCCAACATGGAAAACAGCCTACAGCACCTCAGAAGTTGTATCTGCTTTCAAATGTGAGAACACCTTACCTTTTTTGGTTCTGCCTTGGCCTCTATGCCTCCTGCCACTGCTAACTGCTTCTTAAGTTCTTCCAGCTGTGAGGTTAATGATGCAACCTTGGCTTTGTTCTGCAGCTTCAGCTTGGAGAGTTTGGCATCAGCAGATTCCTTCTCCTCCTATAAACATCAAAGTCACGACAGACTGAATTAGCTACACGGACAACTGCCTGCTTCAATTCTTCCATAAAAAAAAATTAGAGAGAGAGGGAGAAATCTGAAGTGATTAACAAAATATATCTTCCCTGAGGAGACATTACAATGCTTAGTTTTCATTATTTAAATTTTCTCTTCTTTATTTAAGCTTTCTGCACACGGTAATTATTACTGCGTAGAATTCACAACCTTGTGATATAAATACCCCTATTTTTTCATAGCAATACAAATTCTACAAATTTTTTAACAAGAAAAATGAATTTTTTCATTAAAAGTCCACTTTTTCATTACCAAGTCACAGGGAATTCTAAACCTTATGAACTGCTTTAGCAATGCTGCCTTAAAATACAGCAAAACCATCCAAGCATTCTAGGTATGAGCACCTGAACTTCCTCATTCCCTGGATTTGTGTTGTGACAGCCAGCAGCACTGCTAAATAAAATAAATACCCATAAAATACAAAAAGACAGACACCTTCATGATAGTGTAAAAGCTTATTTCATTTTGCTTAAAGAGAGCTCAATATACTTGATCAACACACAGTGTTTTAACACTTGGCTGTTCACATCCACAGATAAAATGTGCAGAAAAATCTCTCATAGGAAGAGAGCAACCTTATAATTTTTTTTTAAAAGGGTAACAAGCCCCCCAAAAATCCTTCAGGATATTAGATATCAATTCCTTCTAGTTCAGTCCTGGAACAGAACACACGCTGGGAACAAGCAGCAATGTTCAGACCCCAGAACGGCTCCTTGTGACCACCACGGAGCTGCTGTGAGCGAGCAAAACACGACCCAAAGGACTGAAGGGAGATGTGAAACCACAGTTTTGATGTGAACACACCCACAGTACCTTTAACTGCAGCTCTTTGCTCCGGAGCTCAGCATCCTTCTCCCTGACAAGCTCCTTGAGCTGTGCCAGCAGCTGCTCGGTGCCGCTCAGCTGCTCCGTCAGATCCGTCACGGCCGCGCTGCCCGCGTCCCTGGAGCCCGCAGCCTGCCCGGAGCCAGGGGAACGTTCAGCCTGGGGACATCCAGGGGGGTTTCAAAAAGCCAAACTGGGCACACAGCACCGCTCCTCAAATGCCTGACCTCGCTGTCTCAGTCGATTACAACGATCGGCAAACGCAAGGCTAAAGCTTCCGTGGATTATATACACTTACAGCAGGCTGCTTTGACCAAGTCACAGGGAATTCTAAACCTTATCTACTGCTTCAGCAATGCTGCCTTGAAATACAGCAAAGCCATCCAAGCATTCTAGGTATGAACACCTGAACTTCCTCATTCACTGGATTTGTGTTGTGACAGCCAGCAGCGCTGCTAAATAAAATAAATACCCATAAAATATTGATATTAAACTACTCTACCCAAAGATACCCTGGTGATAGAGCTTATGTAACTCCTACAGATGTTTTCTTAAGGCAGGATAAGCAGAGTGAGGACAAGCACAGCAGCTGTGGCAGGCATGAGAGATTAAATATCAAGGAGATAAGAAACAAGGACACAACCGGACTTTTAGAGCCCTGAAACTGTCACGGTAAAGTAGTCAAACAACTGCTCTATAAAACAGAAAATACATATGGTTAGTGTGTGAAAAATCCAAGATTCTCCCTGTCAGAAAGTCTTAAAAAGGTATTATTAGTTATTCAGTACTTACTGCTGTTTGGGAAGGAGAATCATCTCCACTACCCCATTTCCACATAATTCCACGATGGCTGAAACATAAATTAAATAATACCACAATAAGTATCAGGGACTCAGATAACTGCAATTAAATTCATACTTCTATCTATCTCATTGTAAAGTGCTTGAGAGCTATTTGTTCCATTCTGACAGCATCTCTGATCTCCACTACACCACCAATTGTTGAGATATAGTATTTCTCATTACGTACACACCATGCATAATGTGCCTTTTCTAAAAGCTGCCAATACTTCCAAAAATAATCCAAATAAGTCTTTAAAGAGTAAATGCCATGGAGTATTATTCAGCACAGCTGCCTCTTCAACATATAAATAGAAGATACAAACCACATACAGTTTGCTACTATTTAACCTGACCCTACACACTGCCTGCCACTGCAGGAAAACAGGGATTACATCAAAGCAGATTTCTGAAAAAAACCACACATTAAGGCTAAAACCATTAAATAACATCAAACTCCTTGAATTGCTGTGACTGTTGCTGATCTGAAAAGTATAACCAGCACTGCACCTGCTCAGTAATTGTCACTCTCAACCAGCAACACCCAGAGGAAAATCACGTGCCTGTCCCTCCCATTCTGCACTACAACCTCTGAACTGCACCTCCCCAGACCAGGCCTGAATTTGGAAAGCAGTTTATAGTAAAGCATTAGCACCCAGCTTATCTTGCAAAGGATGCAGCCTGATAGCAGAGGCTGCTTTCACAGCAGCTCATCACTTCAAAGCTCAGCCCAGGAATCACAGCCTGCAACCTACGGCCCACGTCACCCACGAGACCAGACTGGATCCTTCAAAGGATCTTTGCCAACGTGAAAAATCAGCAAACACACCGTGAGCCTGGGGATGGGAGCTGCAGAGGCTGTGAGTAAAACCCTCCTCTGGTAACTACTGCAGAGCTGTAAGAGCAAACCTGCTCCCGGAGAAAAGCTCACTGCCAGGCACACCAAAGGCTTACCCAGCTACAAAGAGGCCGGGATGACTCACTAGGCAGATGGAACAAGGTGCTGCATTTGTAAATGTTTCAGCTCATTTCCAGCCCTTAATGACACAATCATTCTGCTGGTCTCACCTGCCAACATTCCTACCTGAATACCTCAACTGCTCCTTCCTGGTGTTTGTTGGTTTTTTTTATTGTTTACATCAGTGACACTAAACACTGACAAGTTTTCCAAATATAGGTGGGAAACAAAACTGACCAGGCTTTTCCCACCAGGCATGAAATCAACCAAGGACAAGTTTTGCTTTTTTTTCCTGTGGTACAGACAGTAAGTTAAAGCCACAATCTTTAGTTAAAGCTGCAATCCCTCAGCTCTTTATCTTCCACAACTTCCATGAGACACGACAGCTTTAATTTTATAAAACAGCTTTTTTCTAATGTTCAAAGCACACCTGAAGTTTCAGCTCTGATCACAACAAGGCATCACCAAAAAGAAAAGCCCCAGTGGCACTCTGCCTTCCCAACTCATCCCCTACCAGTCACAGCCAAATCCAGCTAAAAACAACCCCAATCATGGATTATTCATCTGGGGCACTTTGCAGCTTCCCCAGTGCCTCAGAGACCACAGGGCCCAGCACAAGGGGCACACGACAGAGCTGGCAGCAGCTCATCCCAGCTCTCGCTACTGAGGAAGGTGATGGCACTCCCCTCCCTGCCACAGGCCTACAGCACAAAAACAAACTGCAGAACAACCCTAAGCCTAATATTATTTTAAACACATTCCCCGAGACAATTTGGTGTTGGGAAACGCACCCACTGGAAAAAAAAAAACCAGCATTTTTATTTAATTCCTTTCTCCTAGTACCTGCACACTTTTTCTTTTACCCACCAAGATGCTAGTTCTGTTGCTGAATGAACTGAATTTATATTTGAAAGATCTGTGCCATATACAAACTAAAAGCTCCTGGACAAAACCTCGGCCAAAATCCGCATGAACATACAACACACAGCACAAATTGAAGCAGTGTTAACCACACAACACACCCGGTAAAAAAATATCGAGGCATTCATACGCTATTACTTGCACCTGTTATAAACACGATCCCTTAATCACACTGACCACGTTTAAATATTAACATGAATTGTTACTTACTTTCCATAATAAATATATTATGCATAAATCTATATAAAATACAAGGGAAGCACTATTTCATAAGAGCGACCCAGTGCAGAAACAGCACATCAGAGCAGTGCCAGGTGCATGTGGAGCGCACAGAACTCCAGTGAGTCACTTCCACCCTTTCCCACATTTCCAACCCCTCCCGCCCGGCTCCATCGGCGCCTGGCAATGGGAGCGCACCACCCCGCCACCTCNAGCGCCCCCTGCCGGCGCGGAGGACCGCCCTGCTCCCACACGGCGGTCTGCCCTGGAGGCCTGTTGAGCCCGTGGTTTTCCCCAAGTTTGTTTTCCATTTTTTCTGTGAGGAAGCAAGGAGCTACAAGCCAGAAGTACGTCTCCCTACAAATTACCACGTATTTATTTACTGCTCACCTCTGCCAGCGCCTCACCACCACCCTCGCAGGAGAGAATTTCTAATCTCCACTCTAAACTCACCTTCCCTCAATTTAAAGCCATTACCCCGAGGCAAAGGCCTTCATTCCAGCTTAGACTCTCCTTCCGTTTGTTTTGCACAGGAGCAATGCCAAAGTCGCCAGTAAAATTCCACCACCTCAGTAAATTGCAGTGCAGAGATATTTGTAAATAAAATTAAAACACTTTCACACTAGAAAAGCTGGCTGCTGTATTGTTAGGAGAAGGAATTTTCATAATGGTTGTATTGATCTCACTTTCAGGGAAAGGAATGGATTGAAAACCCTTTTTCTAAACAGAAAAAAAAAGAAAACCACCTCCAGGTTTCTATAGGGTAAAACACACAGGTACAAAAGGAAGATATGCCTCATATCTGACAGCAGCAGCATTTTTATTTTGCATTTTGGTATCTTTTAGACAGTCCTTTTACCCGTGTGCATCCTGCAGCTTTCTAGAGATCATTGGCACTGGGTTCTGAGCTACAGCCCCACCATTCCCCAGACAAGCATCACTTCATCCCACAAAACAGGGAAAAAAAATCTCAATTCACAAGATCCTACAGCATTACCATGACTGGGAGCACAAAAGAAGAAACCCATCAGGCTTTAAAAATCATTCAATTTCAAGATGTGCTATCATTTAAATCACTTTAACCTTTTCCAGGTGCAACACTCCTACCGTCATTTGTTTCAGAGGCGAGCTGAATGATGACACTGTGCACGTTCTCACCCAAGCCCTGACCATTTAGGAACAGGACAGCTGCTGATGATGGATGCCTGAAGTCCCCTGGAAGACCAGCATCTCTGGAAGTAGGAGTCTAAGCATGGAATGAACTCCAGAACCACAGGCTTGCACGTGGTGCAGAGCACTCCTTGGAGAATTCCTTGGAGAAGAAGGTTTCTGTGGTTGGCAGCAGTCTGTAAAAAAAAAAAAAAAAAAAAAAAAAAAAAAAAAAAAAAAAATCCATAGTTAATTGAATCTTACCACAAAAACCATCCTCTCAACCTGTAACTTTTGTGATTTTGTCCCCATCCTACAATAGCTTCATAGCTTTTCTCCAATCCTGCTCCCACAGCAGCATCTCTGAATACCTGTGAGAGAAGAGAAAACAAGAGTGCAGAAAGCTTCACTCTCAATCCTACCTACCAAAGCATCAAACCAACCCTGTGCAGGGAGGAATGGTGAAGTGTTGCAGCAGCCCTCTTGTTAGAGGTAGAAATGAGCTGAGACACAGACTTCTTGTTTAGCACAGCATGAAAAGGGTCCTGGTTTATTCCTCCCTGCAGCTCAGCCATCCTGACCCCAACCATTCCCTGACTCCAGGTTCCAACAACATCCATACCTGCAGACCTCACAGCAGCGATTCACCAGCCCCAGGAGCCTGCTTCAGGATTCTCTCCCTCCTGGTTCCAACAACATCCATACCTGCAGACCTCACAGCAGCGATTCACCAGCCCCAGGAGCCTGCTTCAGGATTCTCACACTCCTCAGGATTCCTCTACCATGAGGACCTTCCCCTTACCAGCCAACCCCCTCTTTTATCTCACTGATCCTTATTGGATAAAGCTGTTACTCATCAGGCTGTATTGGGTAAT
Source organism: Aegithalos caudatus (assembly GCA_013389925.1). Classification (NCBI taxonomy): domain Eukaryota; kingdom Metazoa; phylum Chordata; class Aves; order Passeriformes; family Aegithalidae; genus Aegithalos; species Aegithalos caudatus. The sequence goes on from WEIU01004190.1 coordinate 1,154,317, forward strand.
TAACACAGCTGTTACTTACAGAGGTCAGCTGTCTTCCCTTCTGCTACAGTGAAGCTGTCATTCCTGAACAGCGCTGGTGTGCCATCAGTAACTCAGCTGGACTTACAAGGTGCTGGGGTATCAGTTCAAAAGCATCTAAATCAATTCAAAACTGCTTATCCCTTAAATAGAACCAACACTGGACCACATGCAGAGATTTCGTTATTTGGGAAGGGAACTTTGCTCCAAACCCTTTTTTTAAAAAATTCATTCCACTTAGGAGAAAGAAACCAAAAGTATTTTTAATTTGCCCTTTCCTAGGCTCCAGGACAGTTTTCCCTATGCTGTAAGTTGTCATACCCATAAAAAAATATCATCTGCAGGTCTTCATTTTATCCCAATGTATAAACTATTCTTGGAAAGACAGGAGTGGAGATGGCAACACACTTCTTTTGGGGATCTCACAGCCAATCAGTCTCTCCCTTCTCCCTCTCTAAAATGCAGAATGGTGTCAGCACTGTGCTGTTAGTGCAATATTCACCTTGTGTGGAGTCAGAAAGTGCAGTGTTATTGTTTCTGCCTCAATAAACATGGGGATCTCACAAACAACACTTTTGTGGATGTTTAGGCATAGCCAAACTCTGCTGTGATGCCATACTGACTGCATTTACCAGTGAGATCCAAGCCTTTGGAGACACACAGAGATCCAGACACATTAAACTCTCATCCAGCTGGAGGAGCACCGCTGTTGTTAAATGCATTTAATATTTATATAATTGCAGTATCCAGATGCCCCAGTTAGCACACAGGGAGTTACTTAATGTGCAACTCTCTGCTGGGACAATTCTGTTATCTTAGCAACTCCTTTTTACAAAATGAAGCTGCTCACCGGTCAGCCTCCTCGTTCCTGTCACACCAAAAAGCAGTGGGAGGAAATTGCTTGCTCTGCCTGTCTCCTTTTCCCCATGCATCTGCTTCTTTTCACAATTTCCTGCATCCTGAAATAACATGGAGACATCCCACCTCATCTTTGATGAGGGATGGTGAAACTAGAGAAGGATTTTAAACAGGATAAAGCCAAATTCTTCTCAACCAGGTGTATCAGCCCCATATTCCTACCAGTAACAGGAGACTTCCAAGCTTTCTCCATGCCCAAGTTAAAGTCAAAGGACACCTGGTCACCAACATGAGAAGCTGGAGGAGGAATTCATGGGAAAAATGGGTCATAAGAATGAATTCCTGCAGATACTGAAGCTTCCATTTGTTACCTTCTTCTTCTTGTTCCTATATAATTTGTGTGTTCCCCCCCAAAAAGAGACTGCTGGTTATGAGAGCAACTGAGAAGTCGATGGAGGGAAGAATATTCTTGGATCATCAGATGACCATTAGTACATAAATTATGTGTAGTGGCATAAAAAGCAGACTCTAAAGGATGAGGTTTAGTCATGTCACTAATTCAGAACAGAGCAAACCACTCAGATAAGTACAAAATAAAACCAAAGCAACTCTGGCAACAGTGACAAGTTACCCAGCACTTACTGCAGGGGACAGCAGACACCTCTGCACAGTGGCACAGCCACTCTCCCTGATTTAGCTTGCATTATCCTGGCTCTTGGAGGACACAGCTGAACCACACAAAATATCTGGCTGATATTCCCTCTGAAGGAAGCCCAAAGTTAGGAGTGCCTGGCTCTCAGGCACCACTTGGTGACACCCACCCCAAAGACTGGGAATCACTCCAGGCACCAGCACAGCCTGGGGGCTGACCAGGGGGAAAACAGCTTTGCAGAGGACTTGGGAGTCCTGGTGGACTTGGAGTCGAACAGGTTTTAATATTTTAATATTTGAACTAAAGTTTTAATATCTCTCTTGGTTTTAATGGTCCTCTTTGTGGACTGGCCAGCAAATCTGGGCTTAACACAGCAGCAGCAGGGGGAGAAATGCCAAAGTTCAAGGAGCAGTCACTGTTCGACAAACTGCAGGAGAGGGCTCAGCAGTCAGCACAGCCAGACTCAGGAAAGGCAAACCTTACAGGAACTCAATCATGTTCTGGTTGATCTTTACAAAAAGAAAGCAACACGTTTAAAACACAAGGCTTCATTGCTTAGGCTGCTTCTAGAAGAGAAACAACAAGAAGAAAGTATGGTAATTTAGACAAAGTGTTCAAGGCTATCAAAAAAGAAATTGTAAAAATGATTGAAGATTAGACATGCAAAATACAGAGCTTCTTTTTGCACTTATCAAAAAAGGAGAATATTTTATATTCATATAGGCAGGCCATACAGCAGTGAAACAAATTTAAAAGTGCCACTATCAAAAAAGAGACGTTGACAATGTAATAGAGAAAAAAATGCTGCCATCAGGATGATTTAAGCATAAGGAATCTATCACCTTGTCCAACAAAAGATACCTCTCTGCTACAAACCTTCCCCCAATTTATATTGAGTCAGTGCTTTAATACTTTTTCACCTGAAATGAGCCCGAGTATGACAAATGGTGCTGCAGCAATGGAAAAAGTCATGGTGCAGAAATTGCTGTCTTCCAGTGTCTGTTTTTAATCAGGTGGGAAATAAAAGCAAGGAAGGAGAGAAGTCTACTCAGAACTTGCTGAGTCTCTGGATGGGAAGCATGGATGCACCTCCCGTGGAAACAACTGGAGTTCTACCCAGCTGTAAACGCCAATAAATCACCACACGCTCCAAGTTCTTCTTTTTTGACATTTTTATTAATCAAAGACAAGATAACTTCCATATTTAGAGTGATGGGAGAGATCCCAGGACACTTTCATAGCTACAAGAAGCTCAACCAAAAGGTACAATCGTGGAATACATTGGGGATTTGGAACAACACCCTGGTTGTGACTGGTGAACTGGTGTCACTGGTGTCACTGGTGTCAAGAGCACAAGCAAGGATCCTCAGGAAGAGGATATCCCATTGGCAATGGACACAACTCTGGCAGGGAAGCAGAAAAAGGAGGATCTGGCATCCCATCTGACCGAGAGGGTCCCCAGGTACTGGAGATGTCCCAAGGTCTGTCTCCACCATGGAGCAGAGCAATGTAAGTATCTCAGTTATTTGACCTCTCACACCTACAGCTGGAGCAGGTTTTATTCATGCTATATAAATACACACCTATACTGTGCATTGGAATTTAAGGAAAGAAAGTTCTGCAAGATTTTAATACTCTTAAGTGCAAGCTTGAAGGGTTAAGTTTACACATCACTGTTGTCAACAAAACCCAAAAGCTAACTAGGTGGGGAAGTAACCTCCATGTGCCATTTCAACTCCCTAGCATTTTACAGTTGATTTTCAGTATACCAGCAAATACTCAGTGCAAAGCACATGCTCACTTAAAATCCTAAGCATGGATAATGTATGAGGAAAATTAAAAAAGAAACTATCACATGTTGTCTACATGCTCACAGAAATACTTTTTTTAAAAAAAAAAAAAAAAAAAAAAAAAAA
>WEIU01004190.1:1162995-1177294 GCA_013389925.1 Aegithalos caudatus
GGGAGCCTCCGAGGGAGCCGCGGGCCGGCTGGCGGCGGTACCTGCGCGCTCCCCGGTCCCGCCGGCCGGGAAGGCTTCCAGGAACGCCGTGCCAGCCTCCCTGAGGCGTCGTGTGGCCGTCAACACTTTGGTTACAGCCTGGCCTGGCTGGGGTTGGAAGGCAACTTCAAGGCCGTCTCGTTCCTGCCATGGGCAGGGACACCTTCCATCAGCCCAACTTGCTCCAGCCGTCCAACCTGGCCTTGAATGCTTCAGGGATGGGGCAGCCAGTTTCTCTGGGAAACCTGTGTCAAGGCCTTACCTGCTCTGATTAAATAATTCTTTCCCAATATCTCGTTTAAACTCGCCCTCTATCGCTTAAAACCCATTCCCCTTTGCCCTGTCACTCCAGGCACTTGTCCGAGGTCCCTCTCCAGCTTTCCTGAGGGCCTTTTAGGTACTGGAAGGGGCTCCAAGGTCTCCACAGATACCTCATGGTATGAATTAATGGAATTAATGAACACAGTGAAGAATTTTAGAACACACAAAGGAAAAATCAAGAGTGGAAAGTGGCACGTTCATCCAGCGGTGCCTGAAAATAAACATTCACAACCCAGGAAAACATTGAACAGCAACAGAAATGAGGACCCCAAAAGTATTTTACTAATACTCAGATCCATGCTATCTACAAAAAAAAAAAAAAAGAAGCTCAGTGCTGACTTGACTACAATGTGAAATACCTGTAAAACTCCCAGTTATATTTTAGGAGGGTTCTTAGATTTATTTTTGTTACCCCACCTAAACTGCCAATTTACTTACTAAACCTAAAGCAAACCCTAAATCAATCAGAACTTACATCAGATTCTCTTGGTGTGTTGATTATCAGTCAGCTCAGCATGACCTTCTGTCTAACAGATTTTCCCTCTGTTTAAGCCACAAATAAAAGCAAAGGGATGTAAGATGCTTGTGGATTACTGGATGCAGCTTATTAAATGAGAATCCCCTCAATTAATTTGATAGAAAAAAAATCCCATATTAATTCACTGAGATGAGGAACTGGGAACACGGAACTTCAGCCACAGCTGAATGTATACCTATTTTCCTTTCTCAAAATCTGGCAACAGTCCCTCCAAGAGAGCACACATTTATCTGTATCATCACACATAAATGGAATTGCAAACTTGACCTGAATTTTCCATCCTAAATTTTTTGCATACATTTTGAGAAATTAAACAATGACAGGAAAAAAAAATAAAACCAGCACCAGAACACTGGAATAACTTGCAACTACTTTCAGTTGTGTTTATTTGACTGGCTGGCACACCACTTGTTTTTCTCTCAGCAATGCAGTCACAGCAAAGGAATTGTGGCCAAAGGTCCCCTCCATTAAACCATTCAGCCAGTTTTGGAGTTTTCCCACCAAAATGTTGAAGGAATCCTGCATTATAAAGAGACTGTCAGCACAGGGACAGAAAGAGGAGCAGACCAGGTGGGTGTTTGTGTTGGATGTGCCAGGGTTTCAGCACGAGCTGCCCACAGGTGCTCAGCGAGGCTGCTGGAGTCCTGACCAAGCATCAGTGAGATCCGAGTCAGGAGAAGGTGGCAGAGCTTCAGGCTGAGCCTGCAGGACGGTGGGCAAAGGGCATTCCTGTGGTTCCAGTGACTCCAGGCAGTGTTGGGCAGCTGGATGCTCTGAGTGACACCTGGCCCACAGCTGAGCCCAGGCAGAGCACTGAGCTGCTGTCTGCAGCAGCCTCACCCTCGCTCAGTTCTCTCCTGCTGCTCTGTGAATATTCCCACAGCCCAGCAGTGCTGCCAAACGTCACCAAACCCTGTTTTTCATCTCACATGGAGTCCGTGATTCCATCATTGACACCTCTTGGGAGGGGTGAGGAGAGCTACTGGCTTCATCCCCACTTCAAATGCACATCGTGAGGAGCTGCAGCACTGCTGGCAGCTCCAGGCAACACACCCTGTGCTAAAATAACTGCCTGAAGCAAAAAAAAACACCCTCTGGGCCTGCTGCAAACACTCCTGTGCTCAGGGCAGGAGCAGCAATGCCTCAATCCCCTGCCTGGTTCCCTCCTCACTCCAGATCCCCCTGCCACCAGCTGTGCCCAGAGCTCAGGCCCCAAACCCCAGCAGTGCAGCCCTCAGGGGCCGAGAGCACTGGCCTGGATCTCAGCTTCTCCACAGAAAGCAAGAATTCCAGCTCACCTGTAAGAACCAAGGGAGAACCACTCCCAAAGAATGAGTGAGACTGCCAAGGGCTGCAAGTGTTTGTTGTGTAGAGTCCCATACTCTTGAGCTGATGCCATTGCACTGGAGCATAGAGATCCAGGAAGGAAACTTCCCAAGAACAGCCTCCAACCTTGAGGGTTTCTCTGTCCTTGGAAACACACCCTGCACTGACAGCCCTGCATAAGTTCTGTTTCCACTAAAACCTTCCTGGTACTGATCCTTGACAAAACTTTTGTGGAAATTTCTTACCCCTCACAGGTAATAGTGTGGTAATCCTCAAAAATCCTCGTGTTTTGGAAGCACTCCAGCAACTCAGTGCTGTTCTGAATCCTGTGAGGGACAACACAAGCTGGTTTTGTTTCTGGAGATGTTTCACCTAACTGTGACTGTTGTAGGGGTCAGACTCAGTATTTTTCTACTTTGTGTCACTGTGGAAAGTGCATCAGGGAAAGCTGAGCACATGAAGAGTCCAATTAAAAAAAAAATAATCTGGAAATTAGTCACTAATGGAAAATTATGGAAAATTTGAGCTGGAACCACAAGATACCAGTCTACTTCATAAAACCTACAAATTCTGGGCTGTCCAAAGAAAGAACTGACTATACCAGTGCTGGCCACAAAATTATTGCTCAAGTCTTGGCAAAAACAGTCCCATGTAGCACTTGAGAACCAAAGAGGCAGTAAAGTTGTTTATTAATGACAAGAGAAACAAAATTAAAGTGATAAAGCAAACAGATACTTCTTTAAATATAAATTTTCTAGTCATTTGCTGTTCTGCCACCCTCCTCTTTTTTTTTTTTTTTTTCTTTTATTTCTTATTCAGTTACAAAAATCCATCCAGGGCTCAGGAAAACATGATACATAACATAAATTTGTCACCTATGACAACAGCAAACATCATGTAACGGGAAAAAAAAAAACCAAACCTCTAAACATATTTACAAATCCATACTCTGTAGTCATTGAGAAATTCCTTAGTTAATGAATAGCAGATTATGCATGGACACTACATTCCCAGAGGCATTCTCCAGTCAGAGTCACTTAGCATAAAATCCAGCTGACAGACAGATTGTCTAAAAATAAGGCCAGTTTCACTCCTAATTTATACATTTTGATGACCAGAATTTTTTGCTCTATGTTAATTTAAAAAAAGAGCATAACAGCACCTAATCTCACCCAAATGAGATATTCAGACCAAACTGCAGTTTCATTCTTAGCAGCAGTTATCCAGAGCAGAAACTCACAAGAAAGGACAATAGAATACACCCTTTTTATGCTTTGTGTAAAACCAAAACCCCACACCGTATCTGCAGTATGATCATAAATAAATAGGCAATACTTAATACTTTAACAATGTAAGATATGAGTACCTTGGACTATCAAGCTGTTTCACACTTCAGAAAAAAGTGAACAAAGCCCAAACACCTTCATCTTCTTCCCCCTCCCCCTGTTTTCCTCCCTCTTCCCCCACTTCCAAACCAGGGAAATAGAAGTCATACTCAAATGGATATGAGAACTGGCACCAACATTCATGCTAGTTGCCCTGGATGTGCAACAGAGTTCATTTACAACAGTCAGAAATATTCCTTATGCACCAGCCCCAAAGAGTTCAGCTTATGCAAACAGTTTGTTTGGGAAAAAATCCCATTACAGCGACATGGGCAGCATCCAGAGGGTGCAGGAATGTCCAACACTCTATGTGGATCTCAGGAGTCATCAGTGCCTGTGGAATCTTGGTCTTCATCCACTGCAGATTCGTTAGGATTTGTTGCCTAATACAAAACACACCCAGGTTTAATTAAAATCTTCCCTTCCAGTTAATGGTAAGAAAGCACTAACAACTGCCTAGAAAAATCTGGGCTGCATTATCACGCCCATTAGCTGAAGCAGACGTTGTGATCTCTGTCCTAAAACCAAGCTTAATTTGCAACAGAGGTCATTTTGCTAAACTACTTGACCTTTCACTCCCTAAGGATCCACTGGGCTTCAATATTCCATTGAATTCCTACAATTACATAAAGCCACAGTTCAGTAGCTCAGCTATACATTTTCTTGGTGGTTTAGGTTGTCTTTTACTAAAGTAACTTAAAAACAAAAGGGTCATTACTACTTCTAAAACAGGGGTGGAGCAACAGAGAAAAGCAAATTATTTTTCCCATCAGCTGAAGGGAAGAGGTTAGACAGGAAAGCAGTTACAACTCCTAAAAATGTGAGCAAGAGTTAAGAGATGTCATTTTCTGTTAGAAGCACGACATCTGCTGGCACCTACTGTTAGAGCCACTGGGAATGAGTGTCTGAAATCCTGGGATTAAACCTGCCCCCAGTGTGCAAGTACCTGCCTCCTCCTGAGGAAAGCTCAAAGCTCCTCAGTGCTTGCACAAAAACTGGGGATAAAATAAATCAAGGGCTCTTCTCTAAATGTGTCAAAGAAAAGGGAGAAATGGTGTAATTAACCCACAATCTCCAAACTAAAACTACATTATAATTAACAGCGAGTGAAGTATCTTGGTGATTCGAAAAGTCATTAAGTGATTTTATGAAATGCACTTTCAGCAAGAACATATGCACATCACAGACTCTGCAGTTTTTAAATTGTCATTAACTGGAGCATGCCTGAATAGAGCAGATACATTATTATGGCTAAAATTAATGAGTGTGCTCCCACCAAGGAAGGAGCTCATGCAGTGCCATGTCTGCAGGCAGCAGCGAGGAGCTCTGAATCGTGGGGCATGTTTTGCATGGCATCAGCAATATGAACACTATGGAGCACTGTAATTTTTGTCATTTTTATAATTTTGGGGTTTGTTTTAGCCAATTGCATCTCTGCTTACCGTTCATGCTGTGGACACCTTGAACGTTGGACACACCATATGAAACCTAGGGATTGTGACATTAAAGAATCTGTCCTTGTTGTAGAGGCAGTGGAAGGTGTAGTAGCCCTCCATGTATCCAGAGGTTGTGGAGAACGTGGTACAGCTGGTGTACTCGTAGACTTTCCCTGGGCTGATAACTGGGAACTCTCCTGTGGGTGAAATATTCCATCACAATAGTTAAGGACCGATGGAGAGGTACCATTTAGCAGTTGCTAAAGGACTCTCACTCCACATACACATTCTGGTAGATCCATTTGTATTCCAGGGGATGCACAGATGGATGCTCAGCAATTATTGACATTATAAAAAAATGGAGAGGGGTTAGGGGGCAGGATGTTCAGATACCCCTTACAAAACAACTTGAAAGACAAAGCAGACAGCCAGATCTCTTTTTCTCTGATTTTGATACAAACCCCACAACCTGACAAAGAGGCAGTAACAGAATTTTAATAACAAGAACATGAAATACTCTCTCCAGTAATGCTTCACTCACCAACTACTCCAGGACCTTGGACTTCTTCCACATCACCTTTGGCATTTGTTATTCTCCAGTATCGACTCTCCAGCTGACAGGCATTCTCAGGAAGGGCATCTTTGGACATTTCAATTCTAGAAGCCAAAGAACATAGTTAATACATTCCTTTCAAGAAATGCTTTAGTGCCCTTGGGATCACCAAGCAGACTGGGAAAAGAAAACACCCACTAAGGTCACCCACATCAGTTGGCAGGATCCATCTCCCTGCTTCACTTTTACCCTTTTCTAAATCACAAGAGCAGCTTGTAACTTCTCTTCCCCACTCATCCCTGTATTTTAGCAATTACCAATTTGACTGGTACTTTGTGTACCTGACCAAGTAACCATTAGGATTATTTTATTAAAAAGTACAGCATGTTGTACACCTCCTGTTCATTTCAGCATGAATGCTGAATGCTGTGCATAAATTTGCTTTCAACATTCCACCCGTCTATCCTGCATTGTAAGAATTAATTCAGTCTTTTTTACCTGATTCTGTAAGTGAAGAAATAATGTGGTGGATGTACAGAACTGAGTTCAGGTAGAAAAGAGGTGGACACAGACACAGTGATATCTTCTGTGGTAGCAACACAATCTTTATCGTGCACATACCTACAGAGAGGAGAGCATTAACTCTGCAGACAGCTCTGCACATCCAATACAGAAAACTGAACACATAAAGGGGTTAATTATTCCTAATAATTAATATTAATAAAAACACTTGTTTAAATAGGGATTTAAACTAGAAACTCTAGAAACCCTAGAAACTCTAGCAGCAAATTTATTTACAGATCCAAGGACATGGTTCTACAACATCCCCCTTTGACAGAATTAAGGTTCTTGATTGTATTTAGAAGAAATCGCAAGTGCATAAAGATTCAAACACCAGAATAAGTCCTGCTTATTTACATATTGGAGAGACCAATTAGCTGAAACATTTGGGGTTTAATAACTCTGAACAGTCCTGCAGCAAAAACACACTCATGGCACAGAGTAAATACCAAGCTGTTTGCTAAACTTCAGATCATTTATAATGCAAAATTCTGCTCCCATTAATGCAAAGTTACAAGCTCTGAAGATTCTGGTTAAAAAAAAAAAAANATTTTCAGTAGTTTCATGGCTTTCTCCTTTCCCCATCACCAGCTTTTATACCAGATACCCAAAACTACTTGGGGAGAGGTGAGCGTGCGTAGAAGCAGCACCAGAACCTGGCACTGAGGTTACAAATCCCAGTCACAGTACCTGAAAATCTGGTCTCTGATGATTGGATAACCTCCAGTGACAACTTTGTTTACATAGGATGTAAACCATTCCAAGTAAGATGTACCTAGATGCCAAGGAAGAAAAGCATTCCTAAGGATGGGCAAATTTACCACTGAGCACGTTACAGTGAATGCTTCAAGGAAAAAGTTTAAACCTTTGATTATTTTTATAAAAAGCTCTCGGGCTTACTGAGATGAGTCAGCCAATATTCCAGATCATTCTACCAACAAGGATAATTTGGAGAAACCAATTAAGAACTAAAGAGTTCAGGGTGCATCCCCCAGAAATGACACAGCCAACGAAGAATCTCTTAGCTAAGTATTTAGGATTATTAATCAGGGTCCTCAGTGGTGTCTCATCATTTGGATTCCATATGGAAAGCTTCTAGGGAACACTGCAGCACTTCCTCTCCTTTAAAAGAGGGATAAATCAGAGACACACTGTGCACTCCTCTACAACCTCAAGAAGTCTAAGGCTGTATGTCATTCTGGGATTTTATACACTTGCAGCCATTGTCTGTGAACAGCTTTTCATACACCCACAGCCATTATTTTGGAACAGCTTGATTGCTTAGCAGACACTCACACTGTCACATTTAATTCTCAAAGAAGAGAGCTTCACACACCAGCTCTCTGCACAAGAATTTCTCAGCCATAAATCTTCCAAGCATTGCAATTTAGAGTTCAACAGAAAAGTACAAATATAAACCGTTTGTCAATATTAGTGATTCAAAACCGGATTGAAGCTGAGCTACCAAGAAATGATTAACCTTGCCTTCCCTGATGTGTTATCAAGTACTCCCACTCCTGTTAGATTAAGTGTACTTACCACTTCTTCCTTGGAGCACGAGCTGTGTGTGCTGTCCTTTGATCTTTTGGAATTCTAAGGGACTCCAAGTTTATTATCCTCCTTTCTACCACTAATCCACAAAATGCAAACCTTGTATAAAGTAGCTGTGCATGGAGGAAGTGGATCTATTTACCTGCCACCTTCAAAACAGCCAAGGGAAACGCCGTGTATGGAATTTCCCCCCCCACCCCACGGTAAGTCAAGATTAAGCCAAGTGGAATCCTTCTAAATATGTTGGATGATCCCACACTATTTTATTTTGAATATTTAATCTAAAGTGTTACCTGTAATGAACATAACAATAGCAGATGGACTGCGAGCCATTTGATCCTGAAAGGGAAAGAGGTTTAAGGATGTATTAGAAAGCACTGGACTTCCAAGGTTAAAATTTAAATAACTTGGAGAACACTTTCCCTATATTCACTAAACCTCAAGTCTGGCTGCTCGCCACATCACTGTAATCCCAGTCAGATCCTCACATAAAACTCACAGGCCTGTCCCCACGAGCGCTCCCGTGACCACTGAATTTACACCTTCAGCTTCCCACCGAGGCTCCAAAGTCCCTTGGGAAATACAAACACATCTTCCTTACCGGACACTGATAGAAGATCTCGTATTTATTCCGTCCCTCCACGCTCTCCAGGGCCATGTACTGGCTGAGGCCAGTGTGGATGCAGAAGGTCAGGGGCAGGCACTGCTTGAGGCCCAGCCTCTGCTGGAAGCCCCCGGCCGCCGTGTCGATGTCCAGCAGGTCTTCGGAGCGGTAGTGGTTCGACAGGGCCATGCTTCCCATCAGGCTGGGAACAACAAGAACACGCAGGACACATCACTCCCAGGGCAGAGCTGGGAGGAAACTCCTGGAAACTGCTTCATTCGGTGCTCTAGACGTGTATTAGACTGAGGTGAAATCCGAGTGGAAAATCCGCCTGCTGAACTGGGTTAGGAGTTCACGTCACCCGAACCCGAGCGTACGCTCCACACCCGCGCTCCCAGCGGGAACAGCGGGGAAAGGCAAACCAGATGTAAATGGCTGCAGATGCTGAGCTTCTGCTGCTGTTATGAAAGCAGTGACTCAGGTGCAAGCTGCCACACGTCAGCACGCTAAAAGATGATCCCAGCCTGGGCAACAGGTTCCATTCCTCTTTCTCCTTAGGAAGCCTGGCCTGGAATTAGGCCTACAGAAGCAGTGCAAACATCCCAGCACAGAAACCTGCAGCATCTAACAAGGACAAGGCCCACACGGTTTCTGTTCCTGATCTAACGACTTGCTGTACAAACTTGCACTGCCTACTCTTGATCTTCCCAGTATCCATCCCCCCCACCTGTGGGACCACACCTTCCCCTGGCAGCCTTTCTCCAAGCTGCAGGACTTCCCCAGAGCCTTGTGTCTGCTCCTGCAGCCCCTCCATTGCCACTTCATTACAGCAGGGGCTCCATGGGAGTGAAACAGTGGGAAGAAAGGAAGCACACAGCCTGCAGAGCACCATTTGAAATCTACAGAAATATGGCACCTATCTCCTGTCTAAAAAAATTTTCAAGTCTCTCCTGGAAAACAGAACTAGAAATCATCCTTATGGTTTCATAAAACAGTTTCCTATATCCCCTCTGCACATAAAACACTCAAACTGGAGAGAGCTGCACCTTCTTTACGAGTGAAGGTTTTGGCAGAGCAGTATGAGTGCATTCCTCCCTACAGACACTGCCAAGATTTGCTGCAGTTTTCCATCTTTTGCTTACGTCTGCAGCACTTCATCAGGTGCTTCAAACACCTACGTTTTCTACAGCAGAAATTTGGTCACCAGCCTTCTAACCTTAATGTCAGAGGGAGTTTTTCACTGCAGAAACTGCATAAAATAGCAAAACCTTCTACTGAGAAAACTTCATTTCAAGAACTGAAAATTTGATTCTACCTTAATACGGCTAACCGGTTTTAAGTCATTCCCATACCATTTTAAAGAAGAAAAGAATTATTAAAGAATGAAGCCTGAAGAGTTCAAGGAGCTAATTTACTTCTCTAATACAAAGCCAAACTTCAGGGGAGCAACTTGCAGTGCTATGATGAAAAGCCTAACAGCTGGAAGTTTAGAGTTGTTGCAAAAGCCTGACAAGGGTTCTCACTAGGAAAAGGGGAAGTGTAAGAGTAATTTGAGTAATTAGAAAACCACGCTGGGCTTCCAATTACTTCCAAGATTAGAAGACAGCCAATTCTGGAAGTGTCACTTAAGCAGTGACTCAGTCACAATACGTTTAAATGCTTCATTTATCCTTTTCAGGGCACATTTCACCTTTTCCTAAGTGAAGTGTCTAAGAAATAGAAAAGGAATTAATATTTGGTAAGTAGCTTTCGGTCCTTACCCTGGAACAACCAGCTTCTGCCCATTATGGATACGGAATGAACACCGATAGTCATCGGGGAGTTTGCAGTGGATTTGTGCTTCCACAGCATCCAGATCTTCCTCCCTCACACTCTCTGGAAAAGAAAGGATACTTCAGGTATTTCAAACACAAAGCATGGGATCTGTAAATGCCCTCATCCAACCAAGGGGGACTCGAGTCAGTATCTGGTGGCTTTACTATAATGGTGGGTGGGACACAGTGAGTGCCACGTAAATTTGAAAGCAAAATGGGGACTACGATTGATTATTTAATACAGCACCAACCTCAGTCCAGGACAACCTCAACAGGCCTGAAAGCAGCAAATGTTTGTAAAGTGGAATGGACCTTTTCCCCACAACACTGCCAATAACTGAGTCCCAGTTACAGCTCTCAGGCAGTATTGATTTTACTCTTTCATCACCCTAAGGGTTGCTTCTTTCAGTTTCCAGTTCAATCAGTGACACAGAAATGCTGGCTGCAGCCCCCATTCACCTGGAATCTGAAGCAATAAATGGGTTGTAAAAGGGGGATTTTCAAATCAACAACACAAAGGGTGGAGAAGAACTATTCCCAGATTTCCACTTCAGGGGGGTTCCAACACCCTCAATTCCAGCAAAAAATCAACTGGGTGGCCTCTGTAGTCTGTTCCAATTCTTTTTTTTTAAAACCCTTTTCATACTTTTTATCTGTTTCATTAACTGGACATAAATTAACAATTCATTGGAGCAGCATCCCTTCCAAATGATATTAAAAAGGCCTCAATTTTATCTAAAATCTGCCATCATTATGTGGGAGTGGAAAGTGGTAATTTGAAATTTATTTTTGTCTTTCTGTACGTAAATAAAAGCTTCATATTCTATCTTGAAAAATACTTAGCAAAACACAAGAATCCAGCACCATCCAAGCAAACCAAGAAAATGCAAGACAAACAGGAAAGAGATAATCTGTCTCTTAAGAGATCATTTGTCTCTTAATTTCACAGATCAGGTGAAATTGGACATCATGGTCTAAAAGGCAACTTCATACAGAAAACTGAAATGCAGCTGAAAACGTCAAAGCTTTTTTGACCCCCTATACCAGAAAAGCCCAAACTCACTGTAGCTGTGATTTATGACCTAGAACACTGGAAGTACTTCAAGTATTAAAATACAAACTGAAACTGAAAATAGAATCTCGGAGGGGAGAAAAAAAAAAAAAGGAAAAACTATTATTCCAGCACTGGACCACTGTAACACCTACAGGAAAAAATTAAACCCGACAAGATCCTTTTTGTTTGGCTTCAGATTACAACGTCTGCTTTCACGTGACAGTGTTTTGATGAGGTCTTACGAAAACTTCACAAATAAAATCCCACCAGCAGATCCTTGAAGCAATGGGCTTACTACACTAAAAAAATAACAAACAACAGGTCACAGCAACCTGAAAGTGTGACAAAGACAGAGCCACGGTGAGAAAAAAAAAACCACCTTGATTTCAGAGAATCTGTGCATCAGTAGGAAGCGGGCAAGGACTCTGCCTGTGTTTGCAAGGAAGGGAGAGCACATCTACCTGACTTTTCAGGCCTCTGCTAATTAAGGCCCACACCTTTCATGAAAACAGCTTAATAAGAGGCAGGGCTGGGCGAGCCAAGCCTCCTGCCAGGCGTGGCGGGTACCTTTCAAAGAGCCGATCATGCGCGGACACCACTGCCCCAGGTACTGCTCCAGGTCGTCCCAGGCTTTCTTCAGCGTGGCATAGTAGTGGATGTACCTCCCCAGGTCACGGTAGGTGCTGATGAAGATGGATCTCCAGCCCTCACTCCGTCGGCTCTTCTCCTCGCTGAGGGGACACGGACAAAAGGGGTTCGAACGGCAGCTTCAGGAGTCTCCCAAAGCCCAGGAGTTTGGGGTTTGTTACTTGGCAGGAATGGGGTGCAGAACGTTAACTCAGGAATGCTCTGTGCCATGTGAAGCTACACAAGCTCAGTTAATTCCAGCATCTATGCAATGGCAAGTTGGAACAGAATTAGGAAACATTTGGGGTATCTAGGGGGAAATTTAGAAACGATAATCCTTTCCAGACAGTGCCTTCTGAACAGAGCTCTGTCTGGTTGTGAAGCTCAGAGCTAATTCACATCCTTCATTACTCAGCCGTGGAGAAGCGGAATGTACGAGCTGGATGTGAGATGGACTGAAAATCAGCTGAACAACATCTCTTAGAAATTCATTTTCATAGGAAAAAAAGCTTAAAACAATCTCGCTTACTCTGAAATGAGCCAGTACTTTTTGCAGTGTCTTTTCCACAGTGGGTCATGGCTTGACAGCTGATTTAATCTTCGATTCAAATAGCAGCAACTATAAATATAAAATCATTAAATGTGATTGCAGCAAAACAAACAGAGAGAGGCTGTCTCACACATCACACTCTCGTGAAATAAATGCAGAGTTTGAAAACGATTTAGCTGTCCTTTTAGTGCTGTGCTTACAATGGTTAAAGTTCCTCATCACAGTTGTGTAAGTCATAAACTACTTCTCCACACACTTAAAGAACTGGCAGCAATTAAGTACTTTTGTAAAGCAGGTCACCCTGCAGACCTACACCAGAGTAAACAGTGCCTGAAAGATTCCAGCATGACTCCACTCCACCAGTGGAAAGCATTTCCAGTAGCACAGGCTAGCTATGATTTAAACCCCTCTTTACCTGGATGTTCAGGCTCTGCCTTATCTTTTCCACAGTAAGCTACAGAAAGCATACAGTCTGAGTATTACAAACCTACTTTCCACTTTAAATTGTTTAAATAACAAACTTTGAAGAAAGACTCCAAAAGACACCATTAGGGTAGATGTGGCAACGTCACTCCCTCTGGTAGCTTGTTTCTACAGTGCCACGTTTCAAAGGCTGTGATTAACATCTAAATACCCCAAATCAGGGTACCAAACAAGCTTTTAAAGATCAATTTTTGGGGTTTTAGAAAGTGTTTAAACTAGAATTGTATTAGTATCTCAAAATCAACCTCAACAAAGTGATTCTCCTGTATTCCCTGACATTACCCTTTCCATCCACGTCTCCACAAACACATTCGCTTCACACTCGTACATCTGGCTGTGCAAAGATTTCATGACATGGGGATTTTTTCTATTTTTTGGGGGTGGGGAACTGAAGTCTCTCAAAGTCAAATTGCAGAAATCTATTGTATTGGTGTTTATCAATCAAGCCTGTAATTTCTGGAAAGGATTAAGTCACCACAGCATCACAGGAACATGTGGCTTCAAACGTGATCAAAGTGCAAATAAAGCCATTCTCACCAATTACACAAACAATGGAAAAGTTGGCACATGATCAAATATCCAAGGGCCACCATAAAAACTGTTTTCGTTTTTTGCTTATGCTTAGTGTCTTCTTGGTGATATCCTAAAAGAATTTTCCCTGATCTCCTTATCATTCTTGACTAATATTTATTTGGGGTAATTAAAAAACCAAAACCCCCACATTTCCGGTAACATTCTGTTTTCTTCTTACGCTTATTCCTCCCTCTTTGATTAAACGCTGCGGTTTCAATCACTGCCAAACCTTGCACTTGACTGCAGAGGTTTTACCCAAAACCACGCTCTCACCTTCACTGTATGAGTCACATCCCTTCAGCCACAAAGCCCAAAAGGCACCTGCCACTTTCATCCAAGTTTTTCTCCTTGAAAAGTCACCCCATCTCATTTGATTTACCTCAAACAGTGGAATACATTTACTAGCAACAAGACCACGCTTTGTTTGCCCGTAGCAACACAAGCTTCGGGGAAAACTCTGATTTCACAAATTTACTTCCTGCTTCATTTAGGTACAAACATAAGGGGGGGAGAGAAAAACAGATTCATTTAATGGTTTGGATTGGATGGGACCTTAAAGATCAACCAGTTCTCCTGCCATGAGCAGTGAAACCTTCCACTAGACCGGGTTGCTCCAAACCCCGTCCAGCCTGGCCTTGCACACTTCCAGGCATGGGGCAACCGCAGCTTTCTCTGGGCAACCTGTGCCAGGCAGGGCCTCACCACCTTCTCACTAAAAGAGAACATTTCGTTAGAAATACGAAGGTATTGCGGGGGTTGGGGGGGAGGAAATAGATAAGGAAATGAATACGGAAAGCTCGCTGCTGCTGGAAAGGAAGGGTACTCAGGCCGTGTCCTCCGCTCAGCGCCTCCTCCGGAGGCAGGCAAACCCTTTCCCCGCACAG
>WEIU01004190.1:1177322-1192564 GCA_013389925.1 Aegithalos caudatus
TCCCCCCCCGCCGCGCCCGTGCCGTCCCCTCGGGCCGCCCATGCCATCCCCCGAGGCCGCCCGTACCTCACCAGATCCCGGTAGTCGAGGAAGCTGAGGATGAGGAGGAGCGGATCGGTGGGCAGCAGCTCCAGGCTTAGGCTCGGGGAGAGCTCCATGTCCGGGGGCGCCGCCATCTTGCGAGACGTCCCCGGGAAGCGCCGCCCATCGNTTCGGGGCTGCCGTGTCTGCCCTCGGAGCTCGCAAATCTGCCCTTGGAGCTGCCGTGTCTGCCCTCAGAGCTGCCGTGTCTGCCCTCGGAGTTCGCAAATCTGCCCTCCGAGCTCTCGAATCTGCCCTCAGGGCCGCCGTTGTCTGCCCTCGGAGCTCACAAATCTGCCCTCAAAACTCCCAAATCGCCCCTCAGAATTTACACCTCGGAAGTCCGAAATCAGCCCTCAGGACTCCCAAATCAGCTCTCAGAACTCCAAAATCAGTCCTCAGGACTCCAAAATCAGTCCTCAGGACTCCAAAATCAGCCCTCAGGACTCCCAAATCAGCTCTCAGAACTCCCAAATCAGCCCTCAAAACTCCCAAATCGCCTCTCCGAATTCACCCCTAGGAAGTCCCACATCAGCCCTCAGGACTCCCAAATCGCCCCTCAGAATTCAGCCCTCGGAACTCCGAAATTAACCCTCAGAGTTCTCAAAATCAGCCCTCAGAACTTAGCCCTCAAAATTCCGAATTCAGCCTTCAGAACTCCGAAATCAGAACTCAGCCCTCGGAGTTCCCAAATCAGCCCTCAGGACTCCCAAATCAGCCCTCAGAATTCAGCCCTCGGAATTCCCAAATCAGCCCTCAGAACTCCGGATAAGAGCTCAGCCCCGAGCCCTCAGAACTCAAAACTCGACTCTCAGAACTCAGTCCTTAGAATTGAGACGTCAGCCCTGAGAATTCAGCCCTGAGAACTCAACCTGTGGTCTCTTGAAATTCAGTTTATGTGCCAAGGGGTTTTGGTCAGGGCATGGTCTGCTTTTTGCAAGATCTGCTTCTTAGTGATGTAAATGGGCAGTAATAAGTGGGCAAAACTGCGACTGGGAGAATAAACTTACTGAGTTGAATATCATCAAAATAAAAAAAAAAAATTGCGTTGCATCTTCAGGATCACAATTTATAGGAAAAAACTACTCAATGTGCCAAGGCTGCACAAAAAATAGATGCTTTTTATGCCACTCACCTTTAATGAGTTAAGTATTCTTATATGAAAGAAGGAATTATTTCTTCTGCATGACTTTACACTAGAAATTCTTTTCTCTCTTCTTTTTTTGGGTATCAGTAGGATTTTAATGAAACAATTCATTGTCCTAGCAACACTGCTCAAATAAGAATCAAAAGGAACAAGGGGGTGGTTTTCTGACTGCACTATTGCTAGCTGTTAGGGAGTTTTTTGTCCTGTATAATTTCTATAATTGTAAAGTTTCTGGTAGAGAAGAAAACACAATTGCAAAAGTATATTTAAAATGCGAATAAAATTATATTACTTGTGTTTGTCCTTGGGTTTGTGGCCCATGAAAATCTAGTAATGCAGAGCCGAGAGAAGGTCTATAATTCTTTATGTCTTCCAGGTTTTGCCAAAAAGCCTGGATACTTTTGCTTCTAGCACTTGCATTGATCCAAGCTGTTACTCAAGGGCTTAGGCAGTGGTGAAGATGGAGGTGGAGGAGCTATAGGAATTAGTTATAAAAATTTATTGTCACTCCTGGTCAGGCTAGAGCCTCCTCAAGTGCAGAAATGGCTGGCTTTTTACTTTCCTAAGGGATGTCCTAACAATTATTTTAAAAAACAAACAAACAAACAAACAAACTCGTAGTAAGACAGAAATATGTGTTGCTGAGACTGAAGAAAAAAAACCAACCAAACAAAAAGCAAGCAACCTCCCAAAACCCAGAGAACCAAAAGCAAACATAAACCCATTTAAAATTGTAGTATTTCAATGTTTTACCCACAGCAGCCTTTCCATCCTCCATCAAATAACTGACAGCTCCAGAAACTGTGACACCAGTAAATTATCATGGGATTTTCCTAGCTCAGCCTAGACATAAAGGGGTTTTTTTCCACTTCAGTAATGGAGCCTAATTTTTCTTCCATTATCACTGGCCTTGGAGCCCAAATGGCCAAACAGAATAGAGGTACTCATAGGGCTGAAAACTGCTCAGATTGCTCCGT
This sequence comes from Aegithalos caudatus, assembly GCA_013389925.1. Taxonomy (NCBI): domain Eukaryota; kingdom Metazoa; phylum Chordata; class Aves; order Passeriformes; family Aegithalidae; genus Aegithalos; species Aegithalos caudatus. Next base: position 1,179,528 of record WEIU01004190.1, read on the forward strand.
GCTTCCCGTGTTTAATCTGTGAGAGATGATGGGCTTTTAGCATCCTTCATTTATTTTTACTTCTTGAAAATCTAATGAAATGACACACTGGGGATCTTAACCACCGGGTGCTGAGTGTCTCTGGAAATTCAGCTAATGTGCTAAGGTTTTGGGGAATGATCTGCTCATCAAAAAATCAGCTTTTTGGTGCTCTAAATGGCCAATTGTACGTGAGCAAAACTGAGACTTTCAGGGGAGAAGGCAGCTTGGGGAATTGGTAGCAAGAAAGAAGCTGAGGTTCAGAAAATTTGTGTTGTTGTTATGCTGCTCTTATTGGGTTTGTTCTTTGCTGCGGCAAAGATGCAATAAGGTCAGGGCTTCACAGGAATAACCAGGTAGTGACCTTGTCTTGGAAATCTGATCATGTAAAATTAACCAGAACACAAGAAGTGACCATAATAAAGAGCACAGAAGGAGCAGGGTAGGAAAATTCAAAACGGGAGCTGTAAGAGCCTGAGGTGACTCGGGTGAATCACACAAATATAAAGACAGTTCAGCAGTCCTTTGAACAGAGGGGGATTTACATATGAACTGATAACAAATCTCATCTTCAGGCTTCACAAGAGTGAATCTCAGATGAGATGTGAGAGATGACAGGGAGGGAGCAGAGCCAGAACTTCAGGGAAATCTCTACATTAATAAACTAAGTGTTGCACTGGAGCTTGTTAGACACTTCAGTAACAAATGGGATCTCTGACAAGAGTACAGCTTCGAGCTGCCTCCTGACACAATGAAACAACAGCTGAAAAAATCCCTGCCTTCTTACAGCCACTTAGACCCAGGATAAACCAACAAAACCCCTCCCGAACCTCACACAGTGGTAAATTAGCCTTGGCAGCTCCATAGTCAAACGAAGTCCAGGGAATCTCCAAGAATCAACCAATGGACTTCATTTGGTGCTTAAAAAGTCTGTGGGCCTGATATTCCTGAGTCTGGAAGGTTTTCAGCCTGTCAGTGGCTGAATTTCTTCCCAAGGGAAGATTTCTTGGGAGAATTTTCTTTCAAGGACAATTTCTGTAAATAACTCATAACATTTCTAAGTAAATAATAAATTTCTCATAACAATCCCTCTTCAGGTGTTGTTTCTGTTACTTAACCGATGGGAGAGAGGTGTCAACTTTATGGACCAATAATGTGCCTTTTTAGCAGTGCATGTTATAAAAAGGCTGAAGGAATTGTAAATAAAGCCTTCTGATGTTCTTCTGCTTTTTAACTGGAGTCAAGCATCTTTATTTCGTGTCCAACAATGACAGGAGTCTGCTGCCAGCCTTCATCCTTCTGGACCATCTCCCATGTGGATGGTTTTGCCTGCATCAGTTGCCTGAGGTTACCAAAAAGCCATGTCCAGTCCTCCCCGCTCTGCATCGAGGTGGCTTCAGGCTTGTCTTTGGTTATTAGCGAATCTTTTTGTCTCAGATTCTTAGCTCCATAACAAGCCTGCAATATTTATGTATGTTTGGAGAGCTTGGAATCCCACTTGGAGAGCAATGTCCATAGACACGCTTTTTTCCTCAGATCAAGGTTTCCATGTTGACACAAAGCAGTAGCCAAAGTTTTATTCTTTCACGGCCTGGCTTAGCTCCAAGTTTGTTTTCAGTTCATATTGTCTTCTCACATAAATCAAATAGAAGATACTACTACAAATGGAAACATTACCTGGGAAAGTATAAAAAACAAAGTGTATTTACTTTAGTGAGCGTGGATGGCATAGAAAGGTATGATTCTAGCCTCAGCAGTATTTCTAATTTCACACAATTCCAGTGGTTTCACTGCGTGTGATTCCCAGTGTCGTGATGTGGCTCATGGCCTAAGGGATGTGTGAAAGACCACGCTGAAAGGGGCTGCAGAAATATTTCATGATCCCATGGAAAGCGCCAAGATCCTGCTTGCTTTGTGTGGGAGCTCGGGAGATCTTCCTTTACCTAAGGAACATAGAGAATAATGAGACATCCCTGGAGAAAACTGCTACTGAGTCTTTCCTGACCTGAAAAAACCCCACATGTGTATGACCCAGATAGCAGCTCGCTTTTCAGCTGCACACGCTGTCCTTAGGTCATTAGCTGAGATTGTTAACGAGGAGGGCAGTCGCTCACGGCTGCAGTGGTGGGGATTTTTGGCTACCAACTCCTCGAGCCAGAGCACATTCATCAGAGCACGCAACAACGAATGGCTGAAGTGCTGAGCTGGATTTGGAGAGGTAGCACACAGATAAAAGCCTCCAGAAGCCCTTTTCAATTCCCTTAGTCATCCATTCCCACTGAAAGCTTCTCTTTGGGAGTTTCCAGGAGGCCTGGTGCGACCTTTGGTCGTCCTTTTGGTCAGAGCTCTTATCTGTGTAGTGCAGGCCCGGGCTCTTTCTGCTTGCACTCCTCCAAAGCGGTTTTTATGGGATAAACAAGCCGTATTTGCTGATGCACGTGTCCTTATCAGCTGGACAGCACACTTCTCCTGCATGGTGGGTCGCACTCGCTGCTGGGCCAGCTCCAGGAATTCCAGGGCGGCTGCAGCACGGCTCGTTAGGCGCTTGCTCGCAGCCGTGGACCGCAAAAAATCACAGCCACCTTGTGATGGAGCCTTATCTTAGAGCCCACCGGGAGCTTCCCGGTGTCACAAAGCATCTTTAGGTTGATAATTGCAGGTCTGGGAGCTTTTAGATGAGATAGCAACGTGATAAGCGCTGGTTTGGGGAGCTGTCACAATGCCAGACTGAAGACCATGTGCCTTATTGAAGGAGAACTTCACTTTTGTTGTGTTTCTTTAAAATTCTTTAAAATATAAGTAAATAAGTAAAGCATTTCTGTGTCTCAAAACCAGCTCACAGCTGTTACAATATACATTGGTACAGTTGTCTGAGAAGAGATGCAAGACACATCTGAGGAGAAGAGAAAACCAAGACCTTATGAATGTTTTACCAACCAACCCAAGAAGTTACAAGAAGAGGAAACACCTCAGGAATCACATGGAATGTAGCTGGTACAGAGCTACTGGACTACAGAAGGAGTTATTTCTCTTGGGTCACGGCTTTCAAAAGCTATTTCTCTCTCAGCACCGCAAAGCAACAGCTTTCCATCACCATAGTCGCTTCCTGCTACAATATTCCTTGTTGCCTCTCCTCCAGTTCCAGCACCTCCACAGGATTCAACCTTCTTGCAGTCCATTCCCCCTTGGCTGCAGGCTTTTCTGCCTTGTGCCAAGCTGTAAATGTAACCAGAAGACGCCAGATACAGAGCAGAGCTGATCATGGAGCACTTAGCAAAAGGTGCCCTCAATTTTTCACTGAAAAAAGAGAAAAATCTCTTCCCTGAAAATTTTTAAAAATCGAAACTTGTCATCCACGGCCTGCTATGGGAGAGGGCTTGTGGCTTAAAATGGGAGCAAGAAATACAATAACACATTAATTAATGCTTGCAAGGCACTTGAAAATGGCACATGGTGTATGCTCCTGCAAACCACGTTGATTAATTACCTTCAGTGATCTGCTGGTTTGTTAGGAACCTTTCCGAGATGTGCCTTCTCATTAGCCCGGTACAAAGCAACCCACAGCAGGAGGGAACAAGTTGCTTCAAACACGGTTCAACTTACTGCCAGTTTAATCTTCATCTCACTGACAGACTTGTGAATCTTAATTTAATTATAGTGCCTCAAATGTTTTGTGATAGCATATCTCAATCTCTCTGTTCTGTGTCTTTTTATGTTTTTTTAAGTTGTTGTGGGACAGAGAAATAGATAATTTCTTCCAGTGTCCATTAAAATTCCCTTTGCCTGCAGTGCAGTATGTGCTCCATAAAAGAGATGAACCTGCTGCAAGTGAAATAAGCTGATGCTGCACTGTCTTTTTAGAGCAACAAAAATCTTTATAGATTATTTTCCCGAGTGCCATGAATCTCCTTCAAAGCCTTAAGTCACTGATACCAATTAATAAACTTAATAGTCTCATTTTCAATTCACATTCAGGCCGTACAGAGCGTGTGCTCTGGCAGATGTTTGAAAGCTTTGCCTTTCAGAGATAAAATGTTACCTTGTGTGTGAGGGGGGCAGATTCAGGAGCAGAAAGACCTGTTAAAGTGCAGCACCTGAGGCCTCCTTGTTTTCTGAATTTACAGTCTCAGGCTGGCAGTCGTATAAATGAGTGATGCTCTCTGATGTTCTCTTCCAAGCAGGCAACGAAATTGGCAGGGAGTCTTGGGTTTTGTGCTGATGTGTCCAGAATTCAAATAATTTCATTCTCGGCTATAATGACAATTGGAGGCAGAGTATTACCTTGAGAAAAGAGAAGGGGGAGACGGCTTCTGGATCCTGTATTGAATTAACAACCGATTCCCATTTACTCTCTCTGCTGAAAACTCTATTATGCAGGGCTCTTATTGCCCTTATTCAAGGGCAGGGAATTAAAGAAGTGATGTGGATGGTAATGCTCTCATCTTCCTGCCATGACACTGAATAATGGGGACAAAGAAGGGGAATCTTGACGGATGATACGCCTTTTAAAATACTGCTGATAGCAAAAACACAGAAAGGACGACGCATTTGAGTATCAGTGACACAGTTGAATGCAGATTTTTGTGCTTTTTGCTTAGGACTTTAAATCAGCTTTGCTTTCCTTTTTGCTGCTGTTTTTGGAACATTTTATTTCCTTGGTTTTTGCAGGAGAGAGTCCTTACTGTGAGGAACATAACCGAGATGAGGTAAAGTGTTGTTTACACTAATTCCAAGAGGAATCTGCTCTCTCTCCTCCTGGACTCGGACAGCAAGTGTTGGGAATCTGTCAGGGAAAAGTCCAGCAGCAGATTGGTACAATTATTTGGGGAGAGCAATACTGCTGCTCAAGTGGTGGCTCTTCTGGCACTCTCCAGGTTCAGCTTAAGCTCTTTCTGAAGTTACATGGACTAAAGAGAACCGGTGATCTTATAAAAAATAATACCTGCTCTGGATCCTTCCTTTACAAATACATACATTTCAGTCTAAAACATATATTTCCCTGTGTAAACTGGACCTTGCAGATTTTGCATTAGGAACTTTTATGGAATAAGCAAGAACATCTCCATTCCACGAGTGGGTAAATGAAAAGCAAAATATTGAACTACCTTACCAAAAGTCACTTTCTGAGGTGAGAACAAAACACAGGTCTTGGTCTACTTAGTGCAAATCTACAAGATCTTCCTGAGCCATTAACACTCTTCCCTGATCTCAGCCCAGATGTAAATGATGCCCCTTGCCCTAAATTTTCAGTCAAAGTTTCCTGTGAGGTGAAATCATGAAAATCAGCCCTGTTACAGCTCACACTCTGTATACATGTGACACAACCTGGAGAACCCCTGTGCACCTCCACCCTACCTCAGCATCCTGGCTACACCCACCAAGCTTTGGAAATGAACTCATTAATGACTTTATGCTTTGTTTCTAGCTGGACAGAATATTTGCAAGGAGCCACTGTGAATGAAGAGAGCTGATAGCTGTATTTTCCTTGCCTTTCCTTGCCTCTGCTGGCTGGAATGCAGGCTAATAATTAAAATTACAACCAGCTGCCTGTGGCCTCCAGAGGTCAGCATATCACTGGAAAATAGCTAAATATCAGCAGCCTCAAACTACCTTTCCAAGTTGTTCTCAGTGGGTGTAGTTTCCAATTTCACTGATAACAAAATTTAAAGGCTTTGTCCCCGACTCTACTTGTGACAGCAAAAGCAAGAAAAGAGCTCTCAGAATACCCACCGTAAAATGCAGAAGTTTGTCATTGATCAGTGGCTGGGAGATCCCCTGGGTGACAAGTTTATTGGGAATAGTCAAGTAGATATCCACAGGTTGAGGTGCTGTTGCTGATGTGTCAGTAGTGATGGAGTGAATGGACCTGCCAGGCACCTTCTGGGTGGGTGCCAGACTTGCTCAGTTGTGGGAAAAGCTTTAATTTTTAGTGCCTTTCAACACAGCTTGCAGTTGTAGTTCCACTCTCAGAAAGAGTAATGTAGAAGCAGAGAGGAGAAATAAGAGTTTATCAGAGGCATAAAGCAGATTTCAGGCAAGAAGGAACTTTGACTGTTCACCTCAGGAAAAATAAGTTGGAGAGAAAATGATGTCATAGAATCATGGAATGGTTCGGGTTGGAAGGGACCTTAAAGATGACTGTAGTGAATTCTTTCTAAATACGTTTATTGGCTCTGTGGTATTATTCCATAATCCAGAGCAAAATCAGGATGAGCTACCTTTCTAAAAGACCCAAATCTTTCACAATTTCCAAGATCAGATAGGCTCAATCTGTTGCAAAACACCCAGCAACAGCCTCAAAACATCCTCATAAACACCAAAGAGCCTTGGTGTCACAGGACACTAATTTCTCCTTCAGCACAATCTAATTTCTTAGCCTGAAAAGCACAAGATTTACTGAGCCCTCGGTGTTCTCACATTTGTGCTTTGAAACGCAACCTGAAGTGGATCCAGCTGTAGACAAAGAGTAGAATCCCTGCTACAAAAAATAAAATTAATAATACAAAAGAAACCAAACAAACCCAAAAAACCAACACAGCTCAAAAAAAGAAAAAACTCAACACTCAAATCTTTCATTATTTTTATTAAAGCTGCAGAGTCTTACTACACACAACAAATATTTTATTGATATAATCTAAGTTAATAAAATAGTTGAACAACTCTTTAGATTTATATTTGTATAGAAACGATCTGGGGAACATCTCGTCTTGAGACAGCAGTGCCCGAAAACAACTATTCAGCAGGGTGTTTTTTAAAAGAAGAGTTTGGGACTAGAGGATGCACTGTTCATTCTCAAAGGAAAAAGAAGAAATCCATGCAAAAAATAACTCCCACCCAAAGTGTAAGGCCATACGGAATGACCATCGAGGGATGGCTCTTTCCTTCCAGTGTTCCTCGTCACGCCTACATGTGGGAGCTTGTCATCTAAACTCAGCAAGGAAAACGAGACAGAAAGAAAACGGAATTGCACAATCCTAGTCTGCAGGTGACAACGTCACAACATCTCTTTACAGAAGTCCCTACTCTGTTCCCGTTGGGAGGATGGGTTATGGTGCTGCCAGCTGATGTCAGTTACCGTCCGTGCTGCGAACACAAGTCAGTCTAGCTGCTATTGCTTTGCTCTCCCTCCTTCTCCCGGGTGTAGTTTACATTCTTAGGTGGCACTGCCTGCCGGGGGCCGACCGCGGGGCCATTCCGCCCTTTTCAAAGCTGACGGCCCGAGGGAAGCTCTCCTGGGCGCGGCCGAGCCCGGGAGGTGTCGGTCACGGAGCGCCGGGCACGCCCGTGTTAGATCATGCCATTGATCTTAGTCCACTCGTAGATGTCCTGCTCGCAGACGATGTCCGAGTTGATGAGGAGGTACCTGTCCCCCACGCAGAAGTGCTTCTGGCAGGCGGCGCACTTGAAGCACTCGAGGTGATAGACCTTGTCCTTCACCCGCATGGTCATCTCGTAGGCGCGGATCCGCTTCTCGCAGGAGGCGCACAGCCCGTCCTGGCCGAACAGCCTGCGGAGACACAGCACAGGGGTGAGCGCAGCTCCTCCGCTGGCCGGCTGGGGAAAACCGCGCTAAAAACATCAGCGCGGCACCCCCGAGCACTTAGGACAGGTGCCCGGTTAGAGAGAGGTCGCCGGGAAAGCTGCCCAGCAGAACTGGAAACTTTGCAAGGCCCAAAAAATTGAAACGGAAAATCTAAGGTGCTCACCTTGGATGAAATCACAGAATGGGTTAGGTCGGAAGGAAACTTAAAGTCCATCCTGTGCCGCCCCCTGCCATGGGCAAAGACACCTTCCACTATCCCAGGCTGCTCCAAGTCCCAGCCAACCTGGCCTTGGACATTTCCAGGGATGCCTCAGCTTCTCTGGGCAACCTGTGCCAGGGCCTCCCTACCCTCACAGGGAAGAAATTTCTTGCTGAATATCCAATCGAAATCTACTCAAATCTATCAATATAAATGGCTTCTCTGATCAGTGACCTTATCCTGAATTGGAGGAGCAAAGGCTGCCCAGAGCACTGAATAAAATTGTGCCACATTAACACTCCCACTTCTGTGATCGTCAGAAATTACCTTACGTTAATAATTTTTTCATTCCTTAAGATGTTGCTCTGTAATTTACGGAAAGGAGCGGGGATAAGCCATGGCCTAAGGCTCTCCTGCCTTTTGTCTGTGCTTTCCCACTGGAAATTCTTTCAAACATTTCTATATCCATGAAGGTGCTCCCAAATCCATGGAGTCACTCCTGATGGGTTTCAGGACACGTTCTAAGACCTCCTAAATACCTAAATGAAACAGCTTTATGCTGTGGACTGTTCTTCAATCCTGCTGAGGTCCTCATATTATCTATGAAAAGGAGTCTCTAATGAATGCCCTGCAGAGTTTATTAAGTCAAATCTGTAATAAAGAAGCACGAACATATTGATGTTTTATTCTTAAAAGGGACAAATGCTTCAGGTGGTGTGTTCATTGAGTTTGACTTCTAAACTTCCACAGTAATTCTGGAAAGAGTTTTTCCACCTCCTGCACACCTCCTGCATGTGCTGTGCCTGATTTAAATCATCTTCTGAACTGGAAAAAGGATGTCTGGTAAATTAAGAGACCTTTAAGGAGAAAGAACATAATTCCTTTTGTCTACCAGGAGATGTCAGTGTTTACTTCTTCCCAGTGAAAGCAACGCTAAGGTTACACAAAGGTTGCCAAATTTTTCATTAATGAGGGAAGATATTATCTGTTGCATTATTAAATAAATAAAAAACATTGGATTTCACTGCAAGAAAATGCATCCATTGTATTGCCATACTTCCTGTTGCTTCCATTTTAACACGAAATGAATATCTGGGAAGTGTAATTAACCCTGGATCGCTGCTGGATTTACAAGTGGTCCCATTAGCAGAACTCAGTCCTTAACTTTTGCTCAGCAAAATTCCCATCAGCAAAGCCCAGGGACAGCATAATTAGGAAGTCCACTGAGATTTTGGGTTCGTTTTTATTGGCAGGTAAATTAGCCTTCAGGAAAAAAAAAGCTGGAAAAATACCAATTGTCATTATTCTGTTCCACAAACCTCCTGACACTTTAGAGATCCATTAGAAGAAATGGAGCACAACCAGCACAGCAAAGATCAATCCATTTTAACCAAGAATGCAGAGGTCCTTTGTTACCAATTTTTGTGAAATATCTTAGTCTCCAATTAATCCTTTACTTACAAATTTTGGCAAAAAGGGCAGGCAGAGAGTTATGGATGAAAACACCCACAACAAGTGTATTTGTAGGGTCTGATTCTGCAAAATGTGCAAATTCTTGCTTATTCAGCACCAGGCTTAAGAATGCCAAAAACCCAAAGTCTTTCACCTCTTACCTGGGTTTAAACACCTTTAAGCTCCAAGGCAATACTGGGAGAAGCAGAAAACTCCTTAAAACCATTCAGGGGAATCAGTTCATTGCCAGCTCAGTGGGAGATTGCTGGAATTCAGGCCCCTTTCCCAATTTCTGCTCGCCAGAATGCCACACTGACCCTTCACCTGGAGCTACGGGGTTAGGTGTGTGCAGAGTGACAGATGCCAACAACTTTTGAGTCCCGGGATCTCTTTCTGTATTCTTCACATTATCAAATAATTCTGGTTTGTCCACAACGTGTAGCACTGCCTTCATTTCCATTAGAAATGTGCTTTTTTTTCCCCCCCAGACTTTTAAAGGTTTAGCAATAAACAAGTCCACGTTGTTTATCTAACCAACTACAGATAATCTACAGTTTTATCTATAATTTACTGAAGAATCCCAGCAATACTAAAAGCATCTGGATATGGATCCCAAAAATATGAGAACAGGCTGTGGGAGTTGGGGCTATGCACTCTGGAGAAGGCACTAGGGAGACCTTAGAGCCCCTTCCAGTGCCTAAAGGAAGAGCTGGAGATGGACTTTGGACAAGGGATGGAGGAATGGGACAATGGGGAACGGCTTTAAAGTGACAAAGGGCCTGCTTAGCTGGGATATTGGGAAGGAATTCTTCCCTAAGGAGAGGCCCTGGCACAGGTTTACCAGAGAAGCAGAAGATGCCCCATCCCTGGAAGGCCAGGTTGGAGGGGAATTGGAGCAACCTGTCCTAGTGGAAGGTGGGCAGAGGGGCTGAAACCAGAGCTGAAACCACGACAGGAGCCCATACCGCCAACCTGAGCTTGGCAGACGCTGTCACACCCGTTGCTGCCAGGCTTTGAGAGCCATTCCAAAGGCATTCCTTACTCCCAGCTGTACCCAGCAGAGGATGGGGAGGAGGGAGGAAGGGTGTGAGATACGTACCTGAGATAGTCCCTCCTGCAGAGCTTCCTGCCCAGCTTGTAGTAGAGGCGCCTGCCCACCTCTCCGAGGCGGCAGCCGCACAGGTCGCAGCTGAGGCAGTCCTCGTGCCAGTACTGGTCGATGGCCTTCAGGAAATAGCGGTCCCCGATGTTCTGCTGGCACCCCCCGCATGTCAGCAGCGACGGGGGGATCTGCAGCACCTCATCCACCGGCTCCCTGAGGGAACGAGACAGCCGTGGGACCCAGGGAACACCCGCTCCCGGAGCGGCCGCGCCAGGAGGAGAAGCAAAATAAGTCGCAAGCTCGGGGAGGTTAGGACAGGGGGTGGTGTCCTCGTTTTTGCTCGTTTTCACCGGGCACCCAAGGGATTTGATGCTTTCCGTTGGGAAATGGAAATCTGGAGACTAAGCTTGACGGTGTCGCTTCTCAGAGCAGCACGAAATGAATAAACACAACAGCTGACTCTGTTGCCCAACTGGTTTAAGTCTCGCTGCTGATTTTTTAGTAAGTTTTAATAAAGCCAGCGTTTTACCTCATGTTGCTGCGGGACTTCTTTTTTTCCCTTAGCCAAGGACATGAATCCCCTGGGATGGGTCTATGCCAATATACCTCAATTATCTGGGATTTACACATCCATGAGTGAAAGGAGGCATAAATCCTTATTGTGATATTAGCACTGATTCTTTATGCGCCTTATTTTGTTCCTTTTTCTAAAAAGCTTGGAGATCTAGGATAATTCTGGTAAAAGAAGTGAGAATTTTCTTCCAAGCTGCTTTCTTAAGGACTTCTGTGTCTTTTGGGGTAATTTCACAACTTTAAAAAAAAAAGAGAAAGAAGAACAGCAAAAAAATTAAAAGAACGGTGCTTGAACTCAAGTATTGTAATGTTTTGGGCTTCACCCAAATGCCAGAGAAGTCAGTCAAAACATCTACTGGACCCATCCCTTAAGCACTTGCTTCATTTCAAGCCTGTGGAGTGGACCCCAAATTTTTTCATATTATTGGATTAGTGCTCCGGCACAGAGTCCCCGAGCAATTTGCTTCTGTCATTGGTCTGTCCTCCCCTGGGCTGGTGGGGGCAGAGGAGACCTGCACTGATGAAGAAGCTCTGCTCCCAGTTTCCAGCAGGCAACAGGAAAAAAATTGTATTACTCCTGCTTATTTACTGGATCAGCAGTTTTCTGGGCAAAAATTACTTTCTTCAGCAGGGAGGAACGACCTCTGGTCAAGAACTTCTGGGCTGAGAAAGTGATCCTGCAGTTTTTATATAGGCAAGCTGAGCCCTGAGATATTATCTGGTTCTATTCTGCTCTGGTTTCTCCCTTCTTAGTTTAAACTGCTGTGCCCTGCAAGCTATGTTATAACACCCCCCTCCTGCCAGCTCTCCATCCTGTGAGTTTTCATTAAAATCATGGGGGACTCATGATTAGGCCCTACTTTTTCCAAATTTATCCTTTTGGGCCGCGTACTCCCTTTCCTAGCACGTGGGCTCCATGCTGGCAACTTCTGAGAGCTTTCCAGCAGAAGGAAGAGCACATCATTATCCTTTATTGTCCATTATTTGAAACTTTGGAGCGTGCCCCAAAATATTTCATCTGAGGGGTGTTTGGGAATCCCAAGCCAGGTTTCTCTGAGAGCCCTAAGCTCCGGAACAGCCCAACGGATGTTTATGCAGAACAGCAGTCCTGGTTTACGCATTAGGCTTTTGATGTCCAAGGATTTCTAAGCCAGCACTTAAGCCACCAGAACACAAGGCAGGTAAATAAATAAAGATTAAGAAAAAAACTTTGTAGTTGAAAGCTGGGCACCATTAGGAGCTGGGATTAGCGTTTCTTAAAACAGAGCATAAAAGAAAACGCAACATGTAAAAAAACATCGTGGAACGAAGTGATTTAATCCCCAAAAGCAGCGGTTCCCATGTGCTCGCTCCGGGCTCCAAGCGATGGCATTTTTAGTATCTCACAGGAAACAAGCCACGAATGACTCAATTTACTGAGAGAGACCTTTTAAGCATTATCTGGAAACGGAGATTTTACAATATATTTCTCTTTTCATCTCTCTTATCGCGATCCCAGACAAGCCTAAGTGCAGTTAATTAGCACGTCCAGGGCTGAAGCGACCCTGGGTCTGTGCTGAGTTCCCATCCCTAGGTTGTACAGCAGGGACGGGACGGGGCAGCAGGAGCGCAGCCCGGGAGAAAGCCTGGATCTGTACGCGGCAGCCGGTCCCTTCCCTGAGTGACAAATCCACCAGGGTGGGAAATTCCCATCTCCTACATCCCGTCCATCGAGTCTGTCTACACGCTCTTAGCGGAACACCCAGCCCCCACCAAAGCTTTCTACGAGCTCTTGGAAGTTGCATTATGAAAACGTGGAAGTTGGGCACCCGCAGATAACAGCCCTGACCTTTCACTGATCGGCTGCAGCGAGCTGGGCAGATCGGGGATGGGGCAGAGAGGGTCCCTCGGGATGGAAAACCTCAAAGCCCGGGAAGCGGGACGCTCTGTCTCTCTCGCCGAGCGTCCCCATCACCCCGCGGTGGGATGAGCGTGAGGGAGATGCCCTGCCCGGGGGGAATTGCGCCTCCCTGCTCCCGGCTGCTCCTTCCCACAACTTGGGGGGCTCTCCCCAAGCTCCCCCACACCGTCAGCCCCGCGGGGCCGGGCCGGCCCGGTGTCCGGTGCGGGGGAAGGAGGGTCGGAGCGGCGGGGGCCGCCGCCGAAGCCCT
>WEIU01004190.1:1192900-1226759 GCA_013389925.1 Aegithalos caudatus
GCGCCGGCAGCTCCGCACACGCTCCGCGCCCGGGCGGCAGCGCTGAGAGCGGCGGCGGCCGCATCCCCGGGATTATTATTACTCCGTGGCTCAGCCCCGGCTCTCTGGTTTCATTTCCTTTTTCCTGATCACGATTCAAATACAATAGAAGGAAATCACACTTAAAGAGACAGCTGCCCGTTTCTTAACTGCACTCCTGGGGATTCGGCAATACAAACAGCAGCATCACGACTCGCTGGGTTCCTTAAAGAGACAGAGCGGGGCTCCCCAGAGCCGGGGCTGGGGGCGTTCTCCCGCTATTATTCCCTTACTAACGCTGTCTCTGTGGGCGGGCAGGTGGGCGACCTGAGAATGATCCCAAGAGCTGGGGAGAGGGGGAAAAAAAAATAAGCGCCTGGTTCCGGATTGTGCCGCCTTTTTAGCTGCACGCAGGAGCGGCACTCACCATCCCTCTCCTCGCCCTCTCCCTCTGTGACACGAACATGCACATGCCCACACGCACGCATGGGCTCGTACGGCACTCGGAGAGCCACAGGTAAAGATCCCGAGCATTATTTGTTCCACCCAGAGTTCAAACTGGTCAGCTCGGTTGTGTCTCATTTATAGCCCCGAGTGGACGCTGGCGTGCGGATACCCCCGGATTCTTGGCAAGCTGTGTAACAAATTTACACCCCGGCACCGTGCGATGCTAATGAGCTATAAAAGCCGGCGAGTACCAAGTATCGATCTGTAATTAATCCAAGAGAGGCTGAAGATGGAGAAAGTCTTGCCCGAATATGTCTCTTTTCCCTCCCAGCCTTCCTCTTCTCCACCAGCACAGCACATCCCGGAAAGGACTGATTTACAGCGCCGGGGTGAAAACTATTGCAGCAATCCGAGCCTTTGCCAGGCTCTGTGGCATTAAACGGTGGCCCTTGCTGGAGGCAGAGTTCTGGACGAGATGAACTGCTTGCCCGGTTAATTCCTTTTAAAACAGTCAAGAAATAGCTGTAATAAAGCCCCAGAGAGTAGTAGTAGCAGCAATATTTCGCTTCTATATTAATTCCCAGAAGAGAAAGGTATTTGATGTCTATTTTTATGACTACATTCTCCCTTTTTTTTTTCAGCTTTTTGGCAGCTGGGGACATTATATCTGCAATACATTAATGAGCCCGATCCCAAGATTAGTAATGTCAGCAGAAGGACTGGTACTCCTTTCAAGGGGCTTTGAACCAAGCTCTTGAAATACTTTAGAGCTATCACTGGTCATTAGAACACATCTTTCTTATTCTTTAAGCACATTATCTCCAATGTATTTTAAGCTATTACAGCAGGACAGTCGCACTCATTTCTGTTGAAGGAAAAGGCTCTTTTGTGAGGTTTTTGCAGACAGGACTGAATTATATGATAACTATTTAATTTCTGGCATGTTTACCCTGTGATCAGCAAAGTAAAATAAATGTAAATCTTGCCAGAAGACTGAATAACTAAAGTATTGCAACACTCCACAGTAACAATAATAATAATAATAATTTTTTAAAAAATCTGCCAGAAAACTTCACTTGGCTAAAGAAAAGAATCAGAAATTGAATTAAAGGTGGCTCAAAAACACGCAGAAGGAAATCAGACGTGTTAAAAAAAAACAAACAAGACATTTCTATGAGCTTGGTTTCTCCTGTGTCTCAAGGTTTAATAAAATATAAACTCCTAAAATATAAAAGGCAAAATTTCCCTATTGGCTGGGGTATTCATATTCGGATAAACTCCTGATGGAATAATGTGAACAACTCCAAACCAACTGCTCTGGTCTCAGCAATTGTGCACACAGTGCAGACTCGCTGGCCTGCTGCCCCCCTTCTATTTATTTTCTCAAAAATTCACAGGAAATTAATATATTTAAGACCTCTGTGTCTTTGTGTGTCTAAAAGAGTTCAAAAGTTTTGGTGAGAGACAAAAGCATCAACATTGGCACATAAGGAATTACTTCATTCCTTAGAAAAACAACATCGCAATGAAGACTTGCAATACAGAGTGGCCAGTGATTATTGGAAAAAAAAAAAAAAAAAACAACAAAACAATTTTTAAGGTATTGCAATTCCTTGCTTTGCTCAGACCACCTCAGATCTGGCAGATAATGAGATATTTCTCATATTCATAGCTGAGCACGTGCACTGATGGAGAGACCAGAAGCATTCCCTGCATTGCCAGGTCAATCCCTTCACCTGCAGAAAGCTTTTCTGTGGAAAAGTCAGTGGAGAAATGTGCGATGTAGAGGCTGAGGAGGACAATTTGTATGTGTCTCCTTTTTTCAGTCAGATCCACAGCAAACTTTCCTGTCAGATCTCTAAGCACAGAGCTGGTGATAGTGCTGGGATCACTCCACAGGCCTGCAAGCACCATCTGTCTCCTCATCTAAAGTAATTGTAATTAAAACTGTGAGATTAGTTCTTGTTTCCTCTCGGTCCTGTGAAGGAGAGATTCCAGGCAAAGTCGTGAGCAAAGAAAAGTGGAAAAAAAGCTGGATTTGCAGTGAAAAGCTCAGCAAGAAGGTCCTCAGAATGCTGACCAAGGGCTGCATCTTCAAATACCTCTGAGGAACAAAGCCATACAACTTTTTGGGACAATTCCATTTTCATTTACTTTGTTTGCCTATAATAAACTCTCGCTCTGGGCAGTGAAATTAGGCCTTTACAGCTGAGGACTTTCTGTCCCACCAGAACAGATGACCAAGTAATCAAGAAGGACTTCTTTTTTCTTCACCTTGAGCAAGTCCCTTAATACTTCTTTGCCTCAATTTTCCCATCTGCAAATGTTTACTTTCCTCAGCAGAATTGGCTGTTGATTTACTTTTGCCTCCTGCTGAATAACGTTCCCAAAGACAAAGCGTTATTCAGCGCTGGAATTGGTGGTGCCGACATTTCCTGCCCAGGCACAAAAAGACCAGCACTATTTTTAGTGAGGGCTTTTCTTTCCATTGTTTCTGTCTCTGTAAAGCTGGATTTTCCAGTGCTCTTTAGTGTGGCTCTTTTTGTGTGTATGTGTGTGCGTGTGTTCGTTGATTGAATATCCTGAGGGATGAGTTTTGGTTTCAATTAACTCTTATTAATAAAGATCACGCTATTGACTAATTATTGGAGCATGGCTGAGGTCAGATCTGCTGTTAGAGACCACATTTAGCATTCGGGGCTCGAAATAATGTGCCATGAATAAGTCAGCTGGACTTTTCTAGCTGTTTCTCAATAGGAATTTAATGTAAAGCTGCATCATTTCTGTGAGTGGTATAATCTAAAGAAATAGCTCAATGTGTCTGTTTCCAAAGAAACACCCTCTCTGGCAGTCAGGGAGTATTTTCAGCTTGGTTTTGGGAGGCCAAAATATCATCATCACCACTCAGCCTCAGGTTGTTCCTACCTTTATTCCCTCCATATATCCCAGCTTTATCCCCCCTATAGCTTATGGATACTATTGAGCTATTTCAGGTCACCCTCATTTAGAGAAGTCTGTGTTCAGTAAGATTAACTTTGCTGCCCTCAATAGCCAGTATTGCTGGTTGCCTAAAAATGCAGTTTATGAAGATAGAACTCTCTGCATAGATGGAAGAATTAAATCTCGGTGACGGTGGCCTAGATTTTCTGTTAATGCTTTCTGTGGGAGAGAAAAGTCAGGACCGTGACTAAAGGTGAACAATTAACAGGAAAGGTGGCATAAAAGAGTCAGGATTTCTGTAATTTGGGCTGCCTTCTGCTGCTGAGCCACCATTTGGTGATAGAATCACTACTCCACTCCAAAACACCTATTTGCAAGGATCCTCCTCTTTCTCACACTGGACTGAAGCCTTGACCTGCCAGCCCCTGGGATGAGGCTGTGAAGTAATAGAAATTTTGGGTTGATTTGGGTTTTTCAAATCCATATTTGACACTATAGAACCTTAGTCTCTCCTCAAGAACACACAATATATCAGGCTGGAGCTGGGGGATCTCTAATGTCCCTTCCAAGCCAAGCCATTCTGTGATTCCATGATTCTATATAAAGCAGATGCTGCCAAGGAGATGGGACTGTGCCACTGGAGAGCCAATGCTGTAACAATAGTTACTCATATTAGCACAGTGTCATATTAATGGCATGAAGGGCACCATGTAATTCAAAGACACAAAANAAAAAAAAAAAAAAAAAAAAAAAAAAAAAAAAAAAAAAAAAAAAAAAAAAAAAAAAGTATTTATTTCCTTTTCATGAACCTGGAAATCTTGTTTCAGCCAGTAAGGTCTGGTCTGTGTGCTCTCCACAAGTGCTGTTTTGATTTTGTTGGGTTGTTAGATTTTTTCTTTTTCATATCAAACCCTCCTCATCATTCTCCTAATTAGCACATTTTGTAACCTCGAGGACAGAGTTGGATAGACAGGATAAGGAGTTGTCACTGAGTGGTGGCCACATGCACTGACTTGAACACACTTTGGAGGCTTTTGGTGAAGTGTGACTCAGAGAACTTACAGTCTTCTGACCAAGGACACACTTCTCTTTTTGGGGCTTAACCCTTCCTTTGAACTGGAAGAAAACAAACCAGAACAATAAAAACCACATTCAGGGTGAGGTTTGCCCTGTGACTGTGAGGTCCAGACGTTAGATAAGGATCCTGGTGCATAAAGAGGTCTGGGCAGTTACAAAGTTTTGTTTTGTTTTGCCTTATTGTCTCCTAGAAGCAGCAAAGAGGAGAGGGGGAAAAAAAAAACCCCAAAACACCCAGCCCAGCAACTGTGGTTGTAGCTCAGAGAAATCTTCAACTACAGATCACATCAGGGATGATGAAAAGTTAGTTACAGGCAGTCAGATGAAGGGATATTTCACAGCAAAAACGTGAAAGGTTCCCCCTCCCCATTTCCTCCCTCTTCTTTTATTGATTTCTCTTGCTGCCTCACATACAAGCCAGATCCAATTACTCTCTCGTGGTTTTCATAAGGCTACTGCTCTACAGTACAGTCCTTTCAGGTAATTCCCTCTTTTTCCATGGTAAGTACTCTCTCCTATGCTGATGCATGGGAATGACCCCAGTAGGGCACTGGGGAGAGTTTTGACCTTGGCATTGAACATCTCATCCCAACACATTCATGTAAAGGGAGAGACGCATCTGAAGCAAAACAGACTTTGAGCTGGACCTACAAATACTTCCAGTTCAGAAAAGAAATGGTGACTTGGGAATGCAATTCCCTCAGGGAAAATTTCAGAGGGAGTCCTAGACAACCTGAGACTGTGTAGCTCAGGCTCTCCTGTGTACACCTACAGACACAGATATATATATATTTATATATATACATTTATGTTGTTGGATTTTTTTACACATTTCTATATAATTATGCATTTGTGAAAACAGAGACACTTGCAGATTTGCAGGTCTTCACCTTGTGCTTCTTTCCAAGCTGCTTCCCAACAGAAGCAGCTTTTCCAGATTACAGGCTCTAGTCAACACACTCCTCCATGTTACCACCTGGAAGAGTCAGCAGGCAGATTCAGTAACCTTGGCACTAACCAGCAATATTACCAGGAAATCTGACATCATTCCAGGAACCCATCAGTCCTCTCGTCCCTCCATGGAACGCTGTTATTTCTGCTCTTAATTCCTTCTAGGGTTCAACACGTAATGAAGCAATATTCCCTAATTAAGTGTATTAGGAGGAGGTGGATTTAATGAGGAAGTCTGATGTCACCTAGTACACATGGACCAGGGAAACAGTGAGAACTCCTGCTGAGTGGCTGCCCCATCCCATTGCACAGGCAAATCCCCAAGAATACATGGCCTGGGGATTGTGTAATCAAAGAATCCTGGGGTGGTTTGGCTTGGGAGGGACCTTGAAGGGCCATCCCGTTCCAACCCCCCCTGCCGTGCACAATAAGGTGCTGACACTTCTGCATGGACCTTTGGAGAAAAACCAGCCAGAAGAAAAACAAACAGCTCGATTCACTATTGTTCCACCAGCTCCAATTAAAGCTGCAGCGCAGAGGAGCCACGCTCACCTCAGCCTGCAGGATCAGCGCTTGATTTCCCACATTCCCTGTGGAAATCCATCAGACACGTTTCACGCCCTGAGTCTGCCCAGGTTTCATCTGCAGACCTGTGTGCTGGACCGCTTCACAGCTCCTAATTCACCTTCTTTCACTGGCCTACCCTCTGCTGACAAAATTTCATCACTTGGGAATGCCTGATGCATCCTTTAAATTCCTTCTTAATTTTTTCCTACCTAACAAGGCTCTGTCCCAAGCATACCAGCCACCTAATTACTAACCTTGACCTTGGGGAAAAAAAAAACATAAAGCAGCAGAGTGCATTTAATAACAACCCCAGTGAGCTGAGGCAGCTTTACAATTATGTTGCATAATGTAGTCATGAGGAGAGGGTTACCAGGGAGATAATGGTAAACATCAGCCTTAATTCTGTCTGAAAAATAATTGGAGTGGTCTCCCTTTGTGGCTGGGGGAGAGGAGAAAATTGGATGGGTAAATTTCCAGTTACTGCAGATGTTAGTGGAACATGCTGCACTCCACCACTGAGGGAATTATTAGCTGCCTCTGGATGCCACGGGTATGAGTTGTCTGGCTCCCTCCCCACACAGGCAGGTCTGTGGAGAAGTGTCACTTCAGGGAGAAAGGAGCATTGGTCCCAGCACAACTGGGGTCTCTCCACACTGTTACTGCATCTCTTCACAGTGCCCCTATCAAAATCATGTTTGTTGGAGTATTCCTCAATCCTGACACATTTTTACAACAGCCAGTCTCTGTGAAGGCCTCCTGCTGCAGTCCCCATGTCTCTTCTCCCTGCACCAGTCACCTCTGGAGCCCCTGGCTCTCCTCTGGAGCACCTCCACGGCTGCCAGCAGTGCCTTGTCCCTGCTCTGGCAGGGCAGGGGAGGGCAGACCCGTGCCAAAGCAGGAGAGCTGGCATGCTGGGCTGTTTGCTGGCAGAGCATCCTGCCCTCTCCCACCCCATCTGGTCACCACCATCCACCCCCTGCTGAGTTTTCTTCTCTCATGTACGGACCAGGTGCCACTGGGCCACTCCCAGGTGGAAATAAGCCCAGAAGAAGAAAAGGATCCACTTTGGAGCGCACCCTTTCCTGGAGCTCTCCTTTCTGGTTTCTAAGCCCCTTTGGGGACCTTTTCACTGATGTCACCACTCAGAAGTTTCAGCTTCTCTTCCTCAAAGAACAACAAAGCCTTGGGAAGCCTGGACAATGCTTCCCTGCATTTTCTGTCCCAGCCAGAGCCTGCACCTGAGGCCAGGCACCTCTCACCCTACCTCTGCTACAGCTCTCTCCCAGATATTTTAGGCAGCGAGTCCATCAGCCTTTATTTATATTTAGAGCAGGCATTTAATTCCAAAACCACAGGGGCTGAGTGCTCTCAGATGAATTTGTGGTTCAATTCCCCTCTGAGCTGCAGTCACCTAAGCACAGTGGCAGGTAAGTGCAGTAGCTCCTATGGAACACTCCCTATCAGCCAGCCTTCCAGCGACGTCTGAAGGCAGAATTATTCCTCATCCCCCATTAATATTTAAGTGAAGGCAGTGTTACACAGCTGCCTGTGTTCTTCAGCAGGAACTTTCTGTCAGCCCCGGCGCTGCTTTGCAGAGGATTTGGAGGAGCAGGGGCTGACACAGGAGGTCCTGGCTGCTGGATCCCAGCAGTGCAGCAGCACTGGGAGCTCTGCTTGCTTGGGAGGGTATGGAGAGACAGCATCAGGATCAGTGGGCAAACCCACGGTGGGCAAATGGTTTCCAGTGCTTGTGGCTCTCACACCTCCCATCCTCTGTGCTGTGTCAGGGGGTGGAACGAGATGGTCTTTAATGTCCCTCCCAACCCAAACCATTCCATGATTCTCTGGAGCTCAAGGACACAGACAGCTCGTTTTGGCAGAGCAGCCAGGCCAGCCACTCCTGATTGCACTCGAGCAATGTGTTCCCTGCTGGAGCTTTCCAGCACCGCCGCCAAGCCCAGCTCTGCTGGCTGCGAGACCCCAGCCCCTCCGGGCTCGGAGCGCATCCAGCGCCGCCGCGCTCCCCCCTCGGCTCCTCGGCACATCTCTCTTGATGTCAAGCCACACTTGTTGGCACAAACACATCCTTTAGAGCTGCTTTCTACTACCCAATTAGAAGGCTGTCAGCAGCACGGCCATCACTCCTCCTGCAGCTTCTGACAAGCCTGGACACCGCTATGCTGCTGCCGAAGATTAAAGGAGTCTGTCCTTTGTGTTACCCAGCGGCTGCGTGCCGGCCAGAAACGAATTCCCCTTGCCAATGGACGTGCATGTGGAACAGCTAATGGGCTCTGCAAGCCTGTCTCCCTTCCTTGTGAACAGCAACACACGCAGTAAAGAACTGAGTTGTTTAAAACACACTTCTCCCACCAAGCCGAGAGGGAGTTGGCATTCCTGGGAGCTGGAGACTCGTGGGGGTGGAGGTGTTTTCAGTAGTTACAACAGTTCAGGAATTCTCAATTCTTTTTAATGATTCATTTAGCGGTTCCACACATCCACTGAGACTGAGGAATGGGTGGGTGATGCTCTCACCTCCAGACTGCTGGCTCAGAGCTGCTCTGGGCTCTTTGGTGTGAAATGGGTTGAGTGACAATCCCGTACATTAACTTTACCACCCAACATAAAGATTACTGGGCAGTACAAAAGAAATGTTGCTTTAATCTCCCGCAGCAGCACAGAGGAGCTCGGATTTGTCAGGTGCTGGCAGCAGGAGTGATGGTTTTGAGGGGAACCCGGCCTCAATAGCATCCCAGGCTGCATCTGAGGCTGCACTTGGCCCATTAACTTCCAAATTCTGGCTGCATCACCTGACTGATGGAATATGTAGAGCTGAAACACAGCTAAAATAATTGATCACCCTTAAATCCCATCAAACTCCCCAAGAAGTGGAACAAGCATATACAGGGTACTCAAAGCCCATAAATTCATTTAGCATCAGATGAAGTCCACCTAGTCCCGCTGGTGTAAATCTGGAGGAATTCCACTGAAGTATAATAAGGTCCGTTGGAGCTGACTAGCATTAAACTGGCATCGTTGAAAATAATTTTTTAGCTATAAAGAATGAAAGATAAATGTTCTTTGAATTCCTGACCCTACTGTGAAAATGAAATACGAGATGTGGGAACCCTTTGAAACTGATAGAAATGTCTCCGTCTCAGATCTCCCTCCGTTAATCAAAACAAGGCACTGTAATCAGCCCCGATTCTGGGTCTATCTGTAAGGAACAAAGTGAGCTCAGAGAATTAAATCATTTAACACATTATTTCCTTCCTCATTTCAGCGCCGATTGAGCTTCTTGCACAATTTCTGCCCCTCCTGCCCCTGCAGCTACAGGCCTGCTGCAGGGCAGGACTAGTCCCCAGCAGCCCTGTTGACTGGAGGGATTTCTGCTTTGGGAACTTCTCCTTCAGGCTCAGAGATGTCTTCTCGGCCTTCCTGAGGTCTGATTTCCTATTTCCTTTACTACCTGCTGAGTAGGAAACTTGGGACAGACCAAAATGGGGAATATCTGCCTGTGCTGTTACACCTCCCCAGCAAAATCCTGGCTGTGCAGCCACAGCTCAGATCTTGGAAGAATTTAGGCTGGAAAAACCCTCTAAGACCGTTGCCCCAGCACTGCCAAGGCCACCACTAAACTGTGTGCCCAGCTGCCACATCCACACAGCTTTTAAATCCCTCCAGGGATGGGAACTCCAGCCCTGCCCTGGCCAGCCTCTTCTGGAGCATCTTCTTGAGGAGTTTCTTGCTGCATTCCTCAGGTGAAACGAAATCCAGTGGTGTTCCCCACAGCAGAGGACAGCAGAAATGACAGGGTTTAAGCTTACTGTAAGCATATGTTTGGAGAAAGGCTGAATGATGATCTTTATTTTTTTTAAGATAGCACAACTAGAATCACGAGATTCTTAGAATAACATTATCTACACTGAATTGATAAACCTTTCTTAGGGATTTTTTTAGATTTGAGATTTGTTTTCTAGATTAGCAATCAAAAAGATTTTATCAATTGTTCAGAGAATATTCTAGATATATTTTTGTTGTTTTATGTAATATGAAATGTAACTAATAATTGCATAAGCAGTAGCTTGGGCAGAGGAAAAACATTTTCCAGGTGGGATTAGTACCCTAATATTTCACTGACAATACAAGCAATAGGATGGTTTGCAATCTCAGCAACATTTTCTGTGTTTTCTTCCCACCACCCTGTGGGTCTTTCAGAATGAATAGCCATTCTTGTAGAATTAATGTCAATTTAAGTCATTATATATCCGTGGAAAAGATACAACTTCAATTTGAAAGGTGGGACTGGCTTTGCTTCCAGAGAGGAGTGTCTATTGAGATCCTACAAGTATATTCTGCACTACTGCTTTTCTCTGAGCTGTTGAAAGTTTTTATCAGGCTTTGTCCACTAATTGATTTTTTTTCCGCGTTTCTCATCTTTCTGTCTTTTTGAGAACTCAATAAAAAAAAATGAGCATGAATTTCTGGCCAGACAAAAATCACCTGTCTCAGGAAAACTCAGGCAGTTGGACTTGACCATCCTAAAGGTCTTTTCCAGCCTAGCTGATTCTGTGATTTTTAGGATTCTAAAAGCACCCACGGTAGTTTTCTAACTATTTCTATTTCCAATAGATTTCCTCTTAGCTGTGCCTACAGGAAATAAGTGCCCAATAAATAGGCACTGGCTCTTAACTAAAGCCCTTTGCATTCCAGGGCCGGGAACGAGCCATGATGGTCAATTGACAGCTCACTTCCTCCACTGAGTCGTTTGGGGAAAGTGTCAAGGAGAAAAACTGCCAGGGAGGGAAATAATAATGAAAGATGGGTGCTGGGCTGGCGGGGTTTCCTGCAGAGCTGCCTGTGCACAGATGGCTTCCTGCGATAGCTCCTCCCGGCCACCACGGCAGCTCTGGAGGCCTCATGGCTCAGCCTGGAGAAGAGAAGGCTCTGGGGAGACCTTAGAGCCCCTTCCAGTGCCTAAAGGGGCTCCAAGAGTGCTGGACTTTGGACAAGGGCCTGGAGGGACTGGAGAAAGGGGAATGGTTCCACATTGACAGAGGACAGGGTTGGGTGGGGTATTGGGCAAAAAGCCTTCCCTGAGAGGGTGCAGAAGCACAGGTTGACCAGGGAAGCTGTGGATGCCAAGGGGGTGGGCTCAGAAACAGAAACTCTGGATGCTTAGATGGCTCACAAGTAAGTCTGTGTCTTGCGAGCCTTTCCTTTTTAAAGGATTCAAGGGCTTACAGATTTACAGCAATGTTGGAGATAAAGGAGAACATCTGAAGGTTTCCTGCCAAAATCTGCAGCGGCAGTCAGCTTATCTCATGATGTTCATAGAATCCTGGAATGCTTTGGGTTGGAAAGGACCTCAAAGTCCATCTCATCCCAACCCTCTGCCATAGGCAGGGACACCTTCCATAGCCCTGGGTTGCTCCAGTTGCTGGTGAACACCTGACAGAACCACTATTTACCAATGTTACTGCAGCTTTAGTAAGCTGGGGAGGGTAATTATGAAATTACTTCCTAGGTTAGTGTGGGCAAAATTCCGTGCCTAGCCTGGAAAAGTTTCGTTGTTCTCTCAGTTGTACCTCTGGTAACAGCCCTAGAATTTATCTTGATATTCCTTCAGCAAGTGCATTATGTTCCATTAGCTTTAGGGCAAAAGTGAATGTCATGAAAATACTGAAAAGCTTGAAAACTAATCTAAGACCAGGAAATCAACCTTGATTTTCATGGAAAAAAACAAAAAAACAAAACAAAACAAAAACAAAACAAAACAAAACAAAACAAAAAACAAAAAACAAAAAAAAAAAAAAAAAAAAAAAAAAAAAAAAAAAAAAAAAAAAAAAAAAAAAAACAAAAACAAAAACAAAAACAAAAACAAAAACAAAAACAAAAACAAAAAAAACAAAAAAAACAAAAACAACAAAAAAAACCCTCAGTCTTGCTGGGTAGGGCTCTAGCAAGGAATCTTTAATTTTTCGTGAAAGCCTGATTTTCCTTCATTCCAAAGCTTTATTTTGTGTGAGGATGAATGATTGTGTGATTGATTTATTGACTGATTGAGAGATGGAGAGACAGACACACATCTGTCAGATGTAGCCCTGGTTTTCATGTCTGAGGTGTTTTCGTTTTCTAAATTCTTTTCCCAGGGAAAGTTCTGCAAACAATGGGAATGTTTGAGCAATGGTGCCTATGTTATTCATTCCTTCTCACAGGAGGGACTTCATCTTGATGTCCCTCTGGTTTGACCAATGTGATTGAAAAGGTTTTGCCTTTGTTTCACCAATCAAAGTGGTCAGTGTAAAATAGTATATAGGGGAGATGCATCCCTAAAGAATAATTTTTTAGCTTTCTGACCTCAGAGTCTTGTGTCATTGTGGTACAAAACAGCGTCAACCAGGAACAACCTCTCCCAACTTCCTTGGCCAATGTTTACCTCAATCACCTCTTGCCTGTACTGGCTCAAATCTCGCCCAACTTAGCAAAAACTTGGGGCAGCTGGAATTTCCTGCAGATATCACTAAGCACACACTTATAATAAATCATAACACTCGTTTTTTCACTTCCTTTCCCTGAAATTTTTTTGTTTTCTAACAAGCCGCCCGTTTCCCTTTAATTACACAGCCAAATCTCCACCTCCAGCATCCACACTGGACTCTTTTACAACCACAATATTTATTGCTAACTGACCCATGGAACCTATTCAGCATATAACCCTCTTTTTTTTTTTTTTCTTTTTGACCACAATCCATTTCCCCCATGTGCGTGTTTCTCTGGCTCCCTGTATCTCATCCCATCCCATTAGCTCTCGGTGCTGAATAGCCTGTTCCAGGACATCAAACTTTAATTTAAACAGAAGATGATCAATAAGCTTAGCAAATTGCCTATGGCAACATCAGCAGTTTGAATCAAAGGGTTTTATAGGTAATTTAAAGGGCATCCTCATTCACCCCCACCATGTGGTAGGTACCTATTGCTTGCTTTGCCAAGAACAGCTCAGTTGGCTGAACACGAGGAAGAAGAGCTTCTCCTCCACGGCTGAGCTGGGAAATGGCACAGAGCATCCATTCTGGATGCTTTTGAACGTGTGTTTTGAAACCACAAAAGACAGGGCATCTCAGGAGGGGGAAAAAAAAGCCTAACTCTCAAGGCTTGTTAAAAAAAAAACAAACCCTGACAAATCAGAGCTTAGAATCAATATCAGCACTAAAGAAACAGAGATGTAAAAGGAAAACACACACACTCATCAGTCAAAGCCTCCTCTGTGGTGCTGGGGCTTGGGACCACCATGTTTTCACCTGAGGGAGGAGAAACCATCATTGAATCTTTTCCTAAAAACTCTGCAGTTTGATTTCCAGACATGTGGGCAGCCTTTGGCCTGACACTTGGAATCACAGGATAACAGAATGGTTTATCTCTGAAGGGACCTTGGAGACCATGCCCTTAAAGAGCATCTCATTCCAACCCCCTGCCATGGGACACCTTCCACTGTCCCAGATTGCTCCAAACCCTGTCCAGCCTGGCCTTGGACACCTCCTAGGATGGGGCAGCCACAGCTTCTCTAGGCACCCTGTGCCAGGGCCTCACCACCCTCACAGGGGAGAATTTCTATCTCATCTCTAAACTCACCCTCTCTCATTTTAAAACCATTCCCCCTTCTCCCATCACTCCATGACCTTGGAAAAAAAGACACTCTTCTTCAGGATCCTTGAAATCTTGTGGTAGGAAAGGGAACTCTTTGGGCAGTGGGCAGCAGAAGCAAATGTGTCTGGCCTGTTTCAGACACACAGACATTATTTAGGAGCACGAGGGGCCCAAAAGGCCCTTGTGAGAGGGGATGTATGGCTCAAAAGGCACTTAGCTCCTAGCTGGCTCCGGGTCGGAAATTACACAATGGATGTTGAAACCTTGGCTTGTTGAAAAGTTGTCATTCGAGTAATGGATGCTTTATTTCCTGTTTTTGCTGAAAGCTAAAGCGAAACATAATTAGCAAGCGAGAAAGCAACCTTGGCAGCCAAACAAAAAAAGCACATTTTGGGCGCCCAAGCCAATTAAAATTGTTTATGTAGCTCACGAACAATATTTTCCTCCAAATCATTAAAACAGAGAATTCATCATAACACAGGCAGGCCTGGTGCTCCCAGCCCTGCTCCTGTGCCAGGCTGTCAGCTCCCAAGGATGGACTGAGGACACGCTGTGATGTCCAGGATGCTTGGAGGGATCAAAGAGAAAGGGCTTGTGACTGGAAGGGGAGTGCTCAGCTTCCCTTTCTTTTGGGGTTGGGATAATCCTGCGCATAGGAGAACTTTAATTTGCCTTGGAGATTGGAATGCCTATTAATTGCAAATTAAAAATCTTTTTTTTCCAGCCCTTTTTCTCTCTTAAATCAGAGTTGAAGAACCCCCCACTATTCTTTTTAATACTCGAATCCATGCCCTGCTTGATTCTCACGTGGATGCCCAGAGATTGTTTCTGATGATGTAAGGTCTGGCTTCTCTTCTTGCTGCATGAGAAAATAATCCTTTAGGAAAGAAACAGCGGATGGAGAAATATTCCTGCTCTTTAGGATGGTGCCCATCTGCTCTCCTTTTAACAAATCATTGTGCTTTCCATGTGAATTCTCAGCTTTCATTCCTGGACCGGAGGTCATTTTACGTGAAATGTTTTATTGCATTTTATGAATTGGCCCGGTTTAATGTTTTACTTGCTTCTGAAGCAAAATTAAATCTGCTTGTGAAAATTATCACACCTCCCCCCCCCTTCAGTGAAAATTATACATGACCTGAAATAAAAACCAAAAGGGAATGGGTTGATAGAGAGGAGGAACAATTTCTCTCAGCAATCGATAAAGTGCCTACACTCACCAAAGCAGCGCTGTGTCTGGACATGCCCGGAGTTGTGTTTTTCTGTAAGTTTGTTTTGCTTGTAACTTTTGTTTTTGCTTGCTGCCTGTCTCTGGCTGTGTTTGGTGCGTGTGTGTTTATGTTACCGAGCATGGCCCGCTTTGTTCCGAGGCTTTCAGAAGGAAGAATGGATTGGGCGGGCCGTGCCCTGGGAATGTTCTCCAAACAAAGCTCTGGGTGGGTGCTCAGGCTGCTTTGGCTGCTCTGGGTGCAAAGTTGAGAGCACTTTGTGGGTGGACTCGTGAATGGAAGATGCTAGGGGCAGAAATCCTGGGTCAGGCTCTGATCCCCACTGGGACCAAGGGATAAACAGGCTCCTTGTTATTTACAGTGCAGAAGTTCTTGTGCATCTGTGATCCTGGAATAGTTTGGGTTGGAAAGGGCCTTAAAGCTCATCTTGTCCACCTCCTGCAATGAGCAGGGGCATCTTCAACTAGACCGGGCTGTTCAGAATCCCATCCAACCTTGCCTTGAGTGCTTCCAGGGATGGGGCATCCACAACCTCCCTGGGCAACCTGTGCCAGTGCCTCACAGGGAAAAAATCCATAAATACACGAACCTGAATGAGGGGAGGAATTTACCACATGACCAGAAACAACAAAGGCAAGGTCTTCCTGGCCAAAGCCTCTGTGGAGGACAGCAGGCAGTGCTGGAGCCGTCCTGGCACTTCTGCAGGCACACCAGCACAGGTGAAATTTAACAGTTTCACTTTGTAAGAGTGCTGAGCATAGAATTAGTAACAAAACATGATGTGCATGGCCTTACCTGATCAAAAAAGATTTTTTTTTTCCTATGAAATGTTTTAGCCCTGAGTGGATTTCCTTTGATAAATGCCTCTCACTGAAACAGTGTGTGATGGAGTAGAGAAAGGAGCAGCCTGGTAATGTCCACGATATCCTACAGCCCACTTGGAACGAAACAATTGCTTGCCTCTAAGGCAACGATTTGGTCAAATCATTGCTATTGTGAAGTTGTGGGCTTGGTGTTGCTGTCATTGTGGCATTAATACACTGAGAAATTCAGATAGTTTATCAGCATCCATTAAGGAATGGGAGGAAATTAGGACAAAAGCCTGTTGTTTATTCAAGGTTGTGTTTTATTTATCCTCTGGCTTTTAAAAGCCTCTTACTTTATGTGCCTCCTGGGCACACAGGCTTTAGTTTAGTTTAAAAACATCACCACTAAAACAAACAACCAAACTGACAAAAGTCGTTTCGGGGAGAGCAGCTGAGATGTAAAAGCAGCTCAGCACTTGAAGCACCCCTTGAGGTTAAAACTCTGCTGAGGTCCGAAGGACCATGACCCCCGGATCAGACCAAATGGGGCAATCGTGACTCCTGGCAAAGCAGATGTTCCTGTCTGGGCTCTTCAGACTTCCATCAGTGAGTTCTGGGCAGCCCAGGCTCCTGCCAGGGAGGTTGGGAGGTTGTGGGGGTGATGTGATCACATCCCTGCCTGTCCAGACTCCAACTCATCCAGGGGCTCAGTTAAGCAGTGAGGACTTCCATGTTTAATAGAGGGGGGGGAAACAGACAGGAAAAGCAACAACCAAAGGACAAATATTTCTATTTCTGGGGACACATGATAAGCATAAAACGTTGGGACCTTTCTTGCTGATACCAACTGATTTTCCAGCCTCTTCTCTGACAGCTCAAGGTTCGTGTATTGTCTTTTTCGTTACCCATGGTTAAACTCGACAAACAGCAAAATATTGAAACATTCCAAAATGGCCTATTGACAGAATTTTTTGTTTTCTGCTTTATTCCTTCCTTTCCTCGTCCATCAGGGATTGTCAGAAGCTCTGTGCTGAGGTCAGCTGAGCAGGAAGAGCTGTTAAAATGCTCCTCCAGGAGAATTTGTTCTCACAGATTTCACAGCTTCTCCTTAACCACCACTCCACGTCCCCTGACCCCCTGACCAGGCTGGGACCCTGAAATCCTCACCTGTGGTCCAGAAATAATGGAAATCCTTTCTGACCTGCCTTCCCTTTGCTACCTTGCCACCTCTTCCAGTTGGATGCTGTGTAATTACCCAAGTCAATATTTCTGTTTCCTTTTGTAGCACGTGCTTAGCTCTGTGACCCAGGTGTAAGTACTGTGCACACTGTGGGTGTGCTCATGGATGGATGGATGGATGGAAGTTCTGCTCAATGAAGTTATATTGATGGATGAAATTAATTCATCCTTCCACTTGGGACAGGGTTAAAAGGCCATTATGGTGAGTAGTTGTGTAAGAGACCCAACCTGACACCCACCACTGCTCCTGTGTGTATTCACATGTGTTGGGAAACACCTTTTTTTAGAAAGAATTTCCAAGGGAGGTAACCTGAACGGGAATAAAGAGCAGGAAGGGAGTCACTAAAGGATCTTCATCATTTTTCTACTCTAGGGCAGTTCTTCCCCCTTGACTAAAGTTGCTCCCAAACTGGGGTGGGTGAGGGCACTCAGGGAAGGGATGGCGCCAGTCTGCAAAATTTGGGAGGAAGGCCCCCCTGCCCCTTCCTTACACACACCAAGACTTTTTTATGTCCTATTGAGGAAACGCAGCAATGTTTGGAGAAGCCAAACAGGGAGGCAAAGAGGAACCAGGGCTCTTCTAAAACACTTTGGCTACCAAAAAAACCTTTAAAAAGTCCTACGCTGCTTTTTTTCTGTGCTCGGCGCGGAGGGAGCAGCAGCCAATTGCGTTATAGCGCTGCTGATTACTTATGATTCCCTTCCTGTGAGGACAGGCCCTGATGTGTTGTTTTTTGATAACACTGGCTCCTTTAGAGCAATAACCCTGGTACAGTTTCCTGCCTAATCGGAGAGCAATTACTGCCCCTCAAAAGGGAAAACGTTGAGAAGGGCCCGGGCTGAGCCCAGAAGTGATAACAGGAACATTTTCTTGCTAAGCCGTGGTTACACTCGAGCTCGGTCGAGCATCTCCCATGACAATACGGGACAAAAATCAAAGAAAAAGGAGAGGCTGAGGGTTGTTCTTGGCTACCATGTTCCACTAGGATCACATCCCCTGGAGCTTGCATGGTTGATGCCCATCAGTTGTGAGAGGACATGGGATCTTTCCCCTCTCGGCCCTTACTCTGAAATTTCTGTAGTTTAGGAGTGAACAGTTTTGCTATTACTGATTTCTGAGCTGTGTTAATTGACCAGGTGGCCTTGGCCTGGTGGTCACTGGTGGCAGGTGACCACATCCAGAAGGAGAAGACTGCACTGCCATGGTTTGCAGAAGTGTAATTGCCTTTTAGCAAATTAATTTGCCAAGCCTCTAAGGGAACAAAAATCAAAGTTTTAAGGGGTTGACAGGTTATTCCAGCAGAGCAGTGTAGCCAAAGACAGTGGTTTTGAAAAGAGACTGGCAAGTGAAATATTTGGGTGGGGGGAAAAGCAGTTTCTGCTTGGACTGCTGGCGTATTTCTGGTGTTCCAGTGCTTTCCTTAGGACTCATGGCCTCAGGCATTTCCACCTAAGGCTGAGGCTGTGCTTTGGACCTCCTCTGTGGAGAAGTCCCTGGCTACAAAGGGTGTGTGCCTGTGGCAGAGAAGCGCTATCGCCCTGGAGCGGAGCAGGGAGAGGAAATGACTCAGTCATCAAAAGGCCCTCCTTCCTCAGGGAACTGTCCTTAATCAGAATTATCCCGTTACAATAATACCATTTCAGAAGGACTGGGAGCCAGAGCACTCGCGTAACCATGTAAACTGCTTCCTGTATTTGCCAAACAAAACAACATTCAGCAATTAATAGAATTTAGCTATTAGTGCTGCCACGATAAAACAGCAACCCCGGCTGTTCATCCTGCAAAACATTTGGTGCAATCCCTCCCCCAGGAAAAGTCCTTTTTCTTTTGGCTCTGCGTTACCTGCCGCTCCAGGAGAGAATAAATAAGAATAAACAAGATCTGTGACATTTTGCTTGGCTGAAAGTGCCATAGCTATGGAAATTGTCCTCATTACCCTTGCAAGAGCTACTGCAAAGCTTCCTCCTGGGATGCCCTGATTAGTCATTGCTTCAGTATTAAGCTGGGATACTTTGTGCTGCTTGCCAGGGATCCTGTGCAATCTCTACCTTTCGGTGTTTGATAATAGGCAGCTCCCAAAATTGGCAGTGGAGGCGCCGGGATGAAGCGGCGGGTCCTTGGGAGCTCGGGGGAGCGGGAGCACTGCGGAGCCTGGGCTCCCCTAATTAACTCTGATTAGACACAGCCACAGCTGGGCAGCAGCTCGGCAACAAATGGTCCCTTTTGTTCTCCTTGGATGCGACAGGAGAGCAGCTCCTGGCGTGACAAGGAAAGGCCGCTCGTGACCTGCCCTGCCCTCGGCGGCTGCGGCCATCGGTCACCGCGCGCGAGGCCTCGAGGCCACTTCCACTCTTCCAGAAGGGCTGGCCCGGGAAGGGACATTAAACATCACCCAATTCCAGGGCAGGGACATCTCCCACTATCCCAGATGGCTCCAAGCTCCTTCCAACCTGGCCTTGGACACTTCCAGGGATGGGGCGGCCACAGCTTCTCTGGGCAACCCGTGCCAGGGCCTCCCTACCCTGACAGGGAAGGATTTCTTCCCAATATCCAATTTAAACTCACCCTGTCTCATTTTAAAACCATTTCCCTTTCTCCCATCACTCCATACCCTTGCTCAAAGTCCCTCTCTGAAAAACATGAGTGAAAAGCATCCTTGCATGAGTTAATTTGGAAGTGGAAATTTTCAAATACGTAAAGGAATCATCGCTGGCATGTGAAAAACCTACTGAGGGAAACTCAGAAGCTGATTTTTGATTATTTTCTTTTTTTGACAGTGTAAAAGAAATAAAAAAGACTATATCACTCAGCAAGTGATTTGACAAAAAAAAAGAATCACTCAGGATGCCCAGTTACCCAGGATGATTTCACCAGTGTGGGCTTTACTCCTGAGAATGAATTAGCTGATAACCAAGGCATGGGCATTTTCACATGCTTTGCTTTAAAGCCTTTGCAAATGCACAAGGATTAGAAGAAGGGTAGAGCAGAGGAAGAGAATGTAACTCTTTGCTTTTCTTCGAAATGTGGGCTACAAACTTTTAGCATCTGCCTCCACTGGTTGCTGGTTATTGGGAATGATAAAGATTGAACACTGGGTCTTCTCATTGCAAGGATTGGTCAGAAAAAGACTTTCCTTGAAGTATTCTGTATACAGTTTGTGAGCTAAGCAAAAAAATACCCCACTCCATGTCCAAATTCAAACTGCAGAGCAAAAAGAGAGAGAGAGAGAGATGGTACCAACATGCCCCATGTGAGACATGACTAATCACAAGAGGTGACAAAAATAAGTCATTTTCATAGAACTGCCAGCAAGGGGCAAGAGCTCCTGCTGAGCCACCACCCTTTGCCTGACTTTGAGTCAGAACTTGACAGAAACAGAGGTTAAAATTCTTCTCTGCATCGGATGAGGTGGCTTGGGAACGCAGCAATGGATTTTTGGGAGCATTTGGCACTCTGCCTAAATCACTGAAATCAAAGGGTTCTTTCCATTGGCTTTCTGTTAGAAAATAAAACTGATTTGGGGAGAAGGGATTGTCATCTCAGGAGATGTTAATTCAGCTCTTGGCTGTGCCAGAGGTTCCCAGGGTATTCTTGGGAAGACTGCCCTGTGTGCCTCTGGAAGTTTTCCACTTGCACAGTCAAATGATGCTGCTTCCTTCCCAGCACCTTCTGCCTGCCTCGTCCTTGGGAATTGTTTGTGTAGGATCCATCCCAGACCTGTGTTTGCACAGCATCCATCACACTGCGCTCCCAGCTGAGGTGGGGTCACACAGAAGGACACTGGAATGATTGATTCGATGGGGAGAATATTATTTTACAAATATTCTTTGTAAGATGAGCCAGTTCGACCAGACAAAAACATCTGAATATTTTGTACTGCACTAAGACTTACTTTTAAATCTTTGAGTCATTTTGGGCTCACTTGCTGTGCTGGAGATAAAAAATAAGAGACAAATCAAAGTGAAAGAGGAGAGATCTTGGTCAGAAGTTAGGAAGGAATTGTTCCCTGTGAGGGTGCTGAGGCCCTGGCACAGGTTGCCGAGAGAAGCTGTGGCTGCCCCTGGATCCCTGGAAGTGTCCCAGGCCAGGCTGGGTGGGTTTTGGAGCCATCTGAGATAGTGGAAGGTGTCCCTGCCCATGGGAATGGGATAAGCTTCAAGGTCCCTTCCAACACAAAGTAGTCCATGCCTCTGTCAGCCATAAACCTGTGCAGCACATTCCTCATTTCTAGGCAGAATGTCTGTATTGCCCAAAGAATCTAAATCCTCAACCTCCTCCACACAGCTTCTGAGTCAGTAATTAATAAAAGCAGTGCCAGCAGGCCTGGGAGGTTGTTCCTAACAAGCAGCAAGCACATTTTAAGTGAACAGTGAAATTTTGGGAGAGCTGCTTGAACAGATTTTCCTTCTTCATTAGAGTATCAGAAATAGCATCCTTATTTCTGCATCTCTCACCATTCTCCCCTTCTTAGTTTCACCAGCCTAATTGGCATAGGAGCCCTTTTTCCCCTCTGAATTTCCTATCCATGCATCCCATAGATACCTTATGGTCCACAATAAATCCTGAGCCACAGGGAAGCAAGTGTGCTTAATGTCTGCAACCACCCAAGGCAGATTTGCTTTGTTTATTATGGCAACTGATCAGGAAAATCTTCTTTCAAGATTATAAGGTTACCTCAGAAAGAGACGAGGCACAATAAATAAAAAAAATAAAATAAAAATAAAATAAAAAAAAAGCCCACAGAACCTTGGAAACACAAAAAGGAAAAAAAATAGTTGGCATACTTGGGTAAAAGATACAAGCCCAGGTGGGTAAGTATTGCCCTGAGCATGATACAAAGCCAGTCTTTCCTGGGAGCAAAATGATGTTTGGCAGGATAGCAACAGAGGAAAAAAATAACATTTTTCCAGCTTTATTGGCAAAGATTACAAAGGGTCAGATCCATCATGCCTTTGTTAGACCAAGTCCGTGGAGACTTTCCTTGACACAACCAGATCTATCAAAAGAGGAAGAAAACACAGTTAGCAGCCAGCACTGAGGGATTCTTGTCAGGTTCCCCCAAATTACTTGGAAAATATCTTTCCTTCAATTCTAGACTTGTCCCTAGGTATTAAACATCTGCTCAATTGTAGACATACTTGAAAGATTACTGGGAGATAAAACTGAGAATAAAATAAAAGGCTTTCCAATGCAGGCTGATAACGTGTAGATGCATGCAGAAAAACAGATCTCCTCCCCTTGGTCTGTGACACAGCAGGGGAGGGACTCGGGTGAAATTTATCACCTGGACCATGATCCAACTCCTCCCTTGTTCCCTGAATTTCTTCATACATCTATAATCATCCATGATTTTATAACAGACCATCACAGCAGGCTGCAGAGGCTTCAGCTCTGAGGTGTTCTCCTATCACACCAGCCACGCCACAAAAAAAACAGCTGCTGGCCTAAAACATCTGCAGACCAAAACCTAGTCCTGAAAAACTCTCAAAAGCCTGCAAAAATTTGGGTGGAACTCAACAGGACTGTGCAAAATCTCTTGGATGTTTCTGTGCCTGAACGGTTCCAGGTCAGCAGCACACCGACAAGCAGAACATCAGTTTCTGCATTCACAACTGGCACTTCAGAGAATTTCCATGGTGGGATATGTAAGCAAGGTAAAATAGATGTTGTGGATCAGCACAGAGGGACTGGGCCACGGCCCTGGGAATATTGGATGGCTGCTTGCCCACCAGCCATCCAAACCAGCCCCCCTGGAAGGCTGTGGCTACCTGGGAGCGTGGGGGCTCCCAGAGGACGAGTGATTGTTGTTCCCACTGGATCCCAGCTGTGGGAAGCTGGCAGGAAATCAGCTCCGTGTATGGCATTCCCGTGAGCTCCTTCCTTCAGAGGGTAAAAAGCTTTTGAAGAGGGATGGTGGGAGGATGAAAAGATATTTCTGGCACACCCCTGCCTGCTGAAGGAAACTGCTAGAAGGGAACTTGGTCTCCTGAAGACGTGGTGACAGAAATCCCAAGGAATGAGCGATTCTGCTGGCCCAGACCCACCACCCCCACCTGAAGCCATCCCTTTCTGGAGGTGTGAGCCGTCCAGAATCTTGTCCCGGGCGGGCACTCCCCGTGTCCCTGAAGGAGCTGATAAAGCCACAGAACGGCGGGGCTGGAAAGGCGGGGGACAAACAGAGCCCGGGCGGGCGCTGCCGATGCTCCTCTGCAGAGAGGTGATAATGGGGGCACGGCTCTCCCTGCTCGCAGCCGTCCCGGCCCCCCGGGAACAGGAGGAAAGGGAAAGGCTGTGTGGTCTGCGAGCCCACCGCCCCCCAGCCGCCCTTATCGGCGTCCCCAGAGGCACTGACAGCCCTTCCACAGCGGCGTGGAAAGCGATAGCAACGGCACCGACCGAGAAACAGCCCCTGAAATGAACTAAAAACAAAAATTACAGGGCTGCTTATTTTATTTCCTGCTCCTTTTTTAAAAAAAATATTTTTAATATTTTTTTAAATTTTTTTTTTAACCATCCTGAAGGCATCTCTGAAGGTTTGGGTTTTTTTTTTTTTTGCACACACTTCCATCACGTTATGTGTCACATATATTTCATACTGACAGGAGAAAAGGGAAGCGTACAAAATGTCCTGAGCTCTGGGAAACCCAAATCCTTGCTCAGCAAGTGCTGAACACATCCACCTCAGTGCTGTGAGAGCTGCAGGGGCTCAGAGTTCACCCGAGGCACGCACACCGATATAATAAATTAGGGCTCACAGGAGGCAGAGCTCTGAAAAGGAAAACATGGGTGGGGGAAGACAGGGGGAAAATAAAAATGAAAGTATGTGAAGGGACACTGGAGAGAAAAGCCAAGGGATGAGATGCTGTATTTAATTAAAGTCCAAAACGTAGCTGGAACACAAGGAAGCCACATGGTTTGCTGTCACAGGAGTAATGGAGTGCATCTGCTTTTGTTATCAACCCTGCTTATAGGAACAAAAAACAGAAGGACTTTAAGACTCGGGTTTTAAATATCTAATATATCTATCAATTAAAAATTAGTTGGTTTCTTGGTTTTTTTTGGGTTTTTTTTGCCCATAAAAGGCATGTGACAATGGTTTAGATTGGATATTGGGCAGAAATTCTTCCCCGTGAGGGTGGTGAGACCCTGGCACAGGTTGCTCAGAGAAGCTGTGGATCCCTGGAAGTGTTCAGGCTGCATGGGAGTTGGAGCAACCTGGGAGGTGTCCCTGTCCATGTCAGGGGTAGAATGAGATAATTTTTAAGGCCCCTTCCAAGCCAAACCCTTCTGTGATTCCGTGATACTGTGACCCTGTGGGTGCATATTAAACGTGAAGGCACAGACCCAGCCCATCTTTGTGCACGAAGGACTCCACAACACTTTGCAAGAACAGACTCGTCAGGCTGTGAGGCAGTGCTGAATCCATATTTAGCCGGGATCACAGGAACACCAGGGCAGTGCATCAGTTAAAAACCAGAGAGGCTGAGGAACACGTCCGAAAATAACCCCACTACAAAGAGTCGTGGGAGTGAGAGACTTGCAGGTGCCTGGCTGAAGGCAATCCCTGCCTCAGTCCTGGCAAAAGGTGACTGCTGAGCAAAATAGTTATGGAGGTGAAAGTTTATTGTCGGTACAGAGGAAAAAAAAAAAAAAATCAAAACCACACAACTCTGCAAAAATCGTAGCCAGCAGATCAGAGCTAGTTTTGGAGGGAGTGGTGAGAGAAAAGCAGGGCGGCTTCAGATCAGGATGAAGTTGCATCAATCAGATATGCAGATTTTTACAGTTTATGAGGGGGGAAAAATAAGGAGGAATAGGGTTTAAAAGTGCTTCTTATTATCCTTGATGCTATAAAGGCATTTTATTTGGAGGGAGCCATTAGAGAATGCAGCAAAACAGATACAGCAATTCAGACAAGCACATTGGGAGGACAAATGTTGGGAACTCCTGCAGTGCTGCAGGAATTGGGGAAAATTAAGCAACTGGTTCAATCCAAGCCTGATATGAAACAAAGAACTAGGAATGTTCCAGCACTTCCATCGTGCACTTCCAATGGACATTAGGGTGGTAAATGAGTGGGAGCATGTGATAGTGGAAGATCTAAACTTCACATTATGCAAATGCCATTGCAGAATTGCCAGAGAAATGAGGTAACGTTGGTTCTCTTTGCTAACTGGCAAAATTGCTGCAGTCATCTGGAGGCTTCAAATCTGTTGGGAAGAAAGAGAAAGTGTTCCTGCCTTGGAAAGAACAGGGATTTTTGTATAAATATGCCCGGGGAGTTTAATTGGTGCTAGGGAAAAGGAGGAAAGAAGTACAAAGATTTGCTTAGCCAAGAGCTTAAAACATGAAAGCATCAATGTGCTGAAAGGGAGCACTAACACTCTGTAGACTCTCACTAAATACATGCTGTACACATCAATTTTATCTTTAAGGGACCTGGATGAGGGAACAGCAAAGACATTCCTGCACCCACACAGGGTTGAATGGATCCCCCAGCCCCATGGCTGAACCTTCCTGCCAGGAACAGAACTGCCAGGAATTTGTCAAAGCTCTAGACAAGGGTGTTATACAACTCCTGTGCCTGAAGAAAAAAAAAAAAAAAAAAAAAAAAAAAAAAAAAAAAAAAAGCCAGGAAAGAAGACATATTAAAGTCTCTGCCTTGGCCAAATTCCAACTCAATTAATTACAATCCTCCTTTTACCATTGCCCCTGAAGTTTCAGCAGGATAATGCATCCTTCCATGCGTGCCCAGTGAGGCTGGAGGAGGCAGAGCCCACCACAGAGCCAGGGATGGACACCACGGCTGCTGCACGCAGCCCGGACCTCTGGAGGCCCTGGCACCCTGGAAAATGGGAAGAGCGAAGGTGTTGAAACCATGGAAAGCCAGCAGCAGTCAGTTTGCTGTAAATATTCCTGCTGGGCAATTTTTTTTTTGGTTTTTTTTGGTAAGTGTGCTCATGAAACCTCGCTTCTGCCTTCTAGTGGGGAAAAGACAGGAGAGCAGTGCAGGAGTGAGAATTCCTGAAGGGAAAATTAGCTTTGGGTTCCTCAACACCATTATTGACACAACTCAGGCAGAAATCTTGTGTTTTTTTACTTGTAGCAATGACTGTTGTGTTCACTTCTCACCCTGACCCCAGGGATTATACAAACCCCTTTGGAAACTGCATCCTAAAGAGGAAGGACAAAGTGCAGCAGCCACGGCACTGAAGAGCTCCATAGATTTTTGTCATTCTCCGTGGAGGTCCCAGTAGGAATTTTAGGATTATGAAATGGTTTGGCTTGAAGGGATATTTAAGAACATCTTGTTCCACCCTCCTGCCCTGGACAGGGACACCTCCCACTACCCCAGGCTGCTCCCAGCCCTGTCCAGCCTGGCCTTGGACACTGCCAGGGATCCAGGGGCAGCCACAGCTGCTCTGGGCATCCTGCTCCAGTTTTAGCCAAAACTCTTCATAGGATGATGAATTTTACAAACAATTTAAAATGTTATCAGCACTGAGTTAATAAAATGGCACTGCTTATTCATCCTTTGAATATGCAATCCAGGCCTTCTCCGAATAAAACTGAAATAAAAACTTCACCTTCTCTAAAGCTTCCAAGATTTATTTTTTTCCCTAATAGCCATCTCTGATGTGCTGCTGGTCACTAGGGATGGATACACCCGGTGGGAATAATCACGGAAAACCGCCAAATATTCGAGGATTGCCTTCTTTCCTTTCTCACACCCTTCGTCACCAGCAGAAGCCAGAACTGAGACGTCTCCCTGCATCTCCTTCAAACCACCGTGACTGTCCCGTGTCCCTCGGATAAATCCCGGAGCTCAGCTCAGGGATGAGCTGGAAATGGAGCTTTAAAGCAGTTCTTGAACGCTCTCTAGTGGCTAAAGAGCAACTATTTCTAATGGCACCTTCCATCACCTTCTCAATTTTAATTAGTAAATCACTCGCTGTGACTCATGCCTCTCAGAGATAAAAAGATTTTTAAATTAAGGTTATAATTTTTGTTGCAATTATAACAAGATTTTATTACAATTTATTCTTAGGCACTGCAGTGGTGTTTTTCACTATGCAAAGTGCAGAGGGAGTTTAACATCACTCCTGTGCATCAAAATAACATTTATCTTTTGGAAGAACCAACGATTTTCATCCAAAGTGCGTGATTGCTCACTGAAAATTCAACTTATGCACCACTGTGAATATTTTCCTGCCTATTACCCCACCTATTTCAGGATTCCTGATTTCTGGAGTGGCCACTCAAGGTCATCACAGGAGCCTTGAATGTATGTCATAGAAAAATGCTAATTTTTTCATTTCACAGAAGAAAACAAAGTTGAGAAAGAACTGGGTGACCCAGTTATGGAAACCTGGCAGCTCCCAGACCAAAGGACAGATCAAAGCAAGGAACATGCCACAGACAGCGATGACAAAATCCTGGTGTTGGGTTGGGATAATGAATAAATCACAGGCCCGTGTCCATGGCAATATTTGCATGGAGCATTATTTATATGCCTTTTCACAGTTTAATTGCAACCTGTCCAGCAAAAACAAACACTCTGCTTCACAGACACGTTATTTGAATGTTTTTATTTTTGTTTGTTTGTTTGTTTGCTATCTGTTTACTTTAAAACCATGCCTTCTTGTTTTCCTGCCTTTCTCCTCATGGCTGCTTCCTTCTTCATCATCAGCAGCAGTTTAAACACCAGGCTGCTTTCCAAGTAGATTGGGGAAAGTGCTCCACTAACAATCCTTCACAAAATATCCTGGGTCTCTAAGGATTGTATCCCCAATATTTATTCCAAATCCCACATTTTTCAGCTCTTTAGATCCACCAGGCCCTCTCGTCCTCAAACAGATGTGGTGACATAAAAACAAAGCTCAGTGGTGCCTCTGTGAGCACCTGATGTAAAGCAGCTCCCAAACTCCATCTTTGCCAGGAAAACTTTCTGTTAGCCAGCAAATTGCACTCCCTGCTAATTTTTCATGACATTTCCCAGCCTGGTGACAATTTCTCACTTATTAAGTCATTAAAACACAGTGTAATTAATTTTACTTTCCAATTAGATAATTGTTCTGCCGTCGCAATTCTCAGAGTGTAACGTGTTATTACTGCAATGTTTTAGTTACTAATGCCAGTGAATCAAAATTGCATGTTGTTTTGGGTTTTTTTAAACTTTAAATCTTTCACTGCTCCTCAGCAAGGTGTGCTCCAGCTTCCTCAGGGAGAGCTGTTCCCAAATTTCTCATTTCCTCTGCTGCACAGGGGTCTTACCCTGTGTGTTTGCAGATACCTGGTGAATAATTCTAGACCTTCTGAAACACATTTATGACCCATTCATCACTGGGGTGCTGGGGAATAGAATTGCCCTGTGGACTTAAAGAGTTTGGACTTCAAGTAAAAAAAAAAACAACTATTGAAGCACAGGCAAAGATTAGGAATAAATCTGAATTTATGTAGGTGATCTCCTCACCTGTCTTCACTTTTTTTTTTTTTTTTTTTAATGGCTTGGGGGTTGTGCTTTGTTTGGCCTTTTTTTGGTCCATTTGGGGCTTTTTTCACACTGAAACATTCGCAATCCTTTGGTGGAAGTTGTAGTGGAAGAATTCTTTAGTTCAGCTTCCCGGGGATGGATATGGCCTTTTAAAAATTTACTTCTCTGAGAGTGCTGAGCACACAGGAAGGAAAAGGGCTGCAGTGCCAGTGGGCACTCCTGGAGCCAGCACATGTGGAAAGGCAGCTGTCACACCAACAAACTTGGAAATACTTGTTTAAAGCAACCATTAATTGTTCTTCAGCATAGGAGCTGGGATCAGTCTTCCTCAAAATGGCCCAGCTGAGCCTCCAGTTGTGACTGGGTTCAGTGTGAGGATGGGCAGCCCTTCCTTGCTCTCCTCTGGGCTGGAGGTTTTTTATCCAGCAGGGGTAAAGGCTTTCTGCATTCCATTGCCAGTGTTTATTGTGGGATGTAATTCTGCCCACTGTGAGGAAATGACATCTCTGTTATCACTTTATCTGCTAAGCAGGTCGATGGGTAGACTCTGCCATCTCACAGATAAGCACTAAAGTACTCAAATCCAGTCAATATATTATCAACCCTTAAAATACACCTGACTTACAGGAAAAATCCTTAGAACTTCCAAAAGACAGGACATTTGGGCTTAAATATGATGGAAAGAAAATGGTAAAACATCCTGCGATTTTCTTCTCTTTTCCTCCACGGTCACTTTACAAACATTGCACAGCAGAACTGGAAGGTACAGCCTGTACCTGCCCCTTGTCAAGGGTTGTTTACTTCCAGCTCTCCCAGCCATGCTTGCTAAGAACACTTCTATTCTCCACACAAGAATATTTTGTAGAAGAGGTTTTAAGTATTTCCTGTCCCTTTCTGACCTGGCAAACAGATACTGGGTTAAGAAATGTAAATTATATAATATAGCCTGAGCTAAGGAGGTCAGTACAAATAAGCACAGGACTCAGACTGCAGGGAGGCATCCCCTCACCTCAGCTGTTTCTGGGAGAAACTTTGCTCTTTGAAAGCTCTTAATAAGAGTTTTTCAACTGGGAAACAAAATTAAAGCAACAAGTTCATGTGGCCGCCTGCAAATTTGGCTGCGTACTTGGGTCTTCCTAAATTAAATTAGAGATGCTCTACCTTTATTCTTTAAACATCTCAAGTGATTTGTGGGAGAAGGAGGTAACAGGCAACATGAATTTGCCATAAGCAAACTGTGCCAGGCTATTTCATTTCCTTCCACAGATGGACGCAGGAGAAGCAGAGGAAAATCAGAGGAAGATCTCCTGACTTTAAGGTTTCTGATACTCTCTCCCACAACTCAGAAGCAGCCTAAGAAATCATGACCCAAATGAAAACTGCAGTAAAGTGGGTACAAAGCCAGTCTATATGAAGAATAATTTTGAGTCATTCCCTGTCAGAAGGAAAGGAGGGATCGAGTAAGGAATTTGTCCTATATCAGCGCTATGGATTCCCTAAAATAGCCAGTCATCCTTCACCCTCAGTGACTTCCAATTTCCTCCTTTACCTTTCTTCTGTATGTGATGTGCAGGAAGATTCTGATGTGCACCTTGGAGAGTGTGAGGCTTGACTGGCAATTTTCAGGAGTTGTAAGCATGAATAAATGATGAATATAATTAGCAAAAGCCATTGTTTTTCTAATGACTGTGCCTGACCAAGTCAGCTGAAGGGATGAAGGGCTCAGGCAGAAATTTCCTCAGGCATTGGAT
Source organism: Aegithalos caudatus (assembly GCA_013389925.1). Lineage (NCBI taxonomy): Eukaryota > Metazoa > Chordata > Aves > Passeriformes > Aegithalidae > Aegithalos > Aegithalos caudatus. Next base: position 1,223,065 of record WEIU01004190.1, read on the forward strand.
CTGCTCATTTGTCAAGAAGTATTTGGACTCCTCCATTCATAGAAAGAGTCAAGGAAATAAAGATAAAACTATTCTATCCATAGAAATAAAGGTAAAAAGTTGGTATTAGGCACATCATGAGCCCCATGTTGCCCATTCCATCTTCAGTAAAACCTGGCCCTTGGCAGCATCTTTGCCTTTCAGTTACTGATTTTCACGATACATTTCAGCACTGGGTTGAATATCCTTTCAGTGAGAGCCATTTTGGTTTTGTTTTTTTTTACTCCACAGTTACACAGCAAATCTCTTTGAGGAAAAAAGAAAAAAAGTAATATTTTCTGAGGTGACTACAAGTATGGGATGACAACCTCTGTAGATGTTCTCCAGAACTACAGATCTAAGACAGTCAGACTATGATCAACCTAAATTTGACTTATGATACTCTCCTTTAAATGGCTGTGATACACTCAAGTGGCTGAAAAAAACCCTCAAATTAAACAGAAGATTCTTATTTAGGAAGATGCTTTGGTTGGGGCTGCAGCATTTTTTACAACATTTTCCTTAGCAGTAAGGAACTAAAGACAGAATTACTTGATCTAATTTACAAATACAAAAAGATGACTGAAGGAGTAAATTAGAGGGAGGACAGGCATAAACATCCCGGAGAGTGTGGTGAGCTGAGCCCATCCAAATTAGCAAAGTCAGGCGAATAAAAAGCCCTGAGCAGTTTTGAGCTGCTTTTCAGGGCTCCTTTGGCATATGTGACCAATCTCCTCCCTTCCTGTGCCAGGGCTTTGTCCATAAACTAAAGCTTGATCTGCTTTGCATAAAGTTTGTGGAGCAAAGGAGCATCCCAGCCTGGTTCTGCAGCTGGAGACTTCAGTAAACAATTGCTTTGTGGAAGGGTGGAAGCACTGAAACAGAAATACCATTTGTAAGGATTTCCCATCTATGGCTGTGTAGGGAAATCTGTCATTTAGTAGCATTTAATCAATTTTTTTCTGCATTGGATTGGAATTAAATTAGTTTTAACTAATCATAGCGTTAGACTTTGAACTCAAACACCTTCTGAATTTTTATACTGACTTTTCTCCCAAAACATCAATGTTTAACATTTCTGATAAAAACCTTGTATTTTAATCTTGTTCAGATGAAAAACATACACTGAGCTTTCAATCCTTATTCAGAGAAGTTTATTTTGTCTGGGTCTCACTTTATTATGAAAACTAGCCAGCCTGTGGGCTTAGATAGAATGGAAATTTCTCTCCTTTGAGCAAATTCCTGTGGAAAAAGGAAACCTAAACAAAAATAAAGTGATACCTTTCTAAAACAGCCTGATAAGCAGGAGGAACCCCAGCTTTTGAAATGTGCAGACTGGGCCCCCCTCAAAATCTAGTAACCATAATCCCTGGATAACAAATCTGGAAATGAAAACAGAGGTCGGTCCTTCCCATTTTCTGTGCTCCAGCGGTGCAATGGGATCTGCTTTTCAACTTAGGCTGTGGTTATCTCTAGAACCCGACAGAACACTGGCAATACTGACATCCCACAACATTCCATGAGCTCAGGCAGGGAACTGCTTGATGAATAGACCTGTGATAACATGCAGGAAGGAAGTTTCATTTTAGTCTTATAGAGCCTATTAAAAAGCGAAACAAAACAAAACAAAACAAAACAAAACAAAAAAATCAGCATAGAAAAAAATGGACGTTGTTAGTTACTTTAATTTCATTATATTGTCCAGGATAATTCTGAGCATGACCAGGGAGTAGATGTGGCAGTTAAGGAGAGAGCATTGCATGGCTCAGAGTTCCTGGTTTGGGGAAGCAGAGAACAGATCAGCAGGGTGGGAAAGCTGGTGAGCTGTAGAACCAGTTGCTGTTTTGGATAAGTGGGTAATGAGAAGATGGAAGGACACAGGGATGGGATTCCAGGCTTGGGAAGAAGGGAGCACATCTCTGTGTGCTTTGCTCACCTGCACAGGAGTGGTCAGAGCCTGGCAGAGCTGCAGGGAGACAGAACTCATCCTTGGAGCTCACAAGGAGCTAACCTGAGACATTGCTTTTGCCTGGAAATAGTTTTAGGGCATTGGAGGGGGGAAAGAAAAAGCTGTAATTTTTCCTTTTTTCTTTTCAGCTTGGAGATAGGACAAGGGAGTAGAAGACTAGTAGCACTTCCCAGAAGGATTTTCCCCAGAGGGAGTGGCAAGGCTTGGCTTGGTCAAAAGTCCCCCAGTAAAGGGGAGCAAAGCGGGCAGAAGGGAAGAAATCTGAAATGGGAAGGGTTAGGAATGTGGTTTCCCTCATCTTGAACAATTCTGTGTTCTAAATGTTCACATTTGTGGAAGGGCTTCTGCTGGGGGCACTTTCCTCTCAGGCCTTTCCCTGGTGCCTGAACAAATGTGACTCCAAACCCAGCAGCTCCAGAGCTGACCTTCATTTCACAGAGCTCCCAAACACGAAATGCAAGGGAATACTTATCTCTGAGAAATGTAAATGCTGAGACCCACATGTTAATTACAAAGCTCATCATGCTGGAAGTTTACCAGGATGTAGTTTGCCCACAGCTCAGCAACACGCCCTCCAAGCAAAGGTCTCAGCTCTTATTGCTGCTCTGGAATTTCTGCAGGGTGTTCCTCTGCCAGGCTCAGGGATCAATATTGTTGGCCCAGAAGGATGAGGAATTTGTGGTGGCTGTTTCTGCAGGAATGGTGGGAAAGGGGCAGCTCAGTAATTCCCAGCAAGAGCTGCCTGCAGTTATGAGCACGTTAAGTACTAAGAGGAATTTCAGGAGCTGAGATTGACGGTGCCATCTCATGCAATAACTGCTCCAAAGAGCAGCCTTTCAGCTTCCTTTATTTTTGAGACTGTGAACATTTGCTGCTCCCTGTTTCGCTTTTCCATGAAGAATAAACATCTCAAAAAGTTTTGAGTACAAACTCTATCAGAGCTTGGCTGAAAAATTTGCCTAAGCTGTGCCCAGGACTTATGGAGAATTGCAATGGCAATGTGAAGAAAAAGGAGAAATGAATAGGAATGGATGACACAATTCCATATTATTTTAGACCATTGTATTTTGGGGTCAAAAAGCCTCGAGTGCTTCACATGTTGACAGAAAAACTGCATTTTGCTTGGGGAAAAAAGGTCATTTCAGCCCCTGTGTATGGGGCTTGGAGAAGTAAATCCATAGAAATTAAATCTTGTAAATACAATGGAATTAAGAAAATACAATGGTATTACCAAAATCTGTTTTGTGAACAGTGAAAAGGACTTTCAGTATTTGAAGATCTCGTTTTATAGTTCATTTATTCAACTGAAATAATTGTAATGGGTGACTTATTACACATCCCATAACCTGTTATGCAAAACGGGGTGATTTGTAAAGCAAATATCTAATACATTGAGCTGCTCCAAAAAATGCAGGGATACACGGAAAGCAGAAGCATACGGAGCAATATTTACAGATGGAATGGAGGGGGGGGATATCTGACCACAGAGTAACCAATTTCTTGCTGGATTATCAGCCTGAATTAACTCCTGGGGAGCAAGAACCAGGATGGAAAGAAGAGCAAGGATTTGGTGAGGAAGGGCCATGAGACATCTCCCTCCAGGCTGGCCCAGTTGTTCAAGGAACTGAGCTTTTTCCTTCTTTTCAATGCCAATGATTGTGTGGATCCACAAATAAAGAGAACAAAGGAAAAAAAAAAAAAAACCCAC
>WEIU01004190.1:1228719-1276237 GCA_013389925.1 Aegithalos caudatus
GGCAGAGGCTGCGGTGCCCCCGGTGCCGGGCACATGGACGCGGAGCTGTAACATGGCGGCGGCCCGGCCTCCCCGGCGGAGCTCATTGTGCCGCCCGCACAAAGCCGGGGCCACCCCACCCCGCCCCAGTGTCACCGCTCGCTTTCCATCGCCCTGAGCTCAACTCTTTGGGAGCCTGAGCTCAGCTGGAAGCGGCCTTTCACGGGTTATTTTTAGAAAGAGCAGCTACTCAATCCCTTGGTGTTTCGGACGGTGCGAGTTGTGGCACAGAGGAGGAAAAGGGTGTCGTGGTTACTCGCGGTGTGGTTTGCACCCTCTCGGTGGTGGCACATGAAATGAGCTTCGCGGGGCTTTACAACCTCCGGAGCGTGAGGCTTCCAGCAGAAAAAAAAATAATGCATAGCCTCAGGACTCGGCTCAAAACACCACAGTGCCAAGCTAAAATTTACCGAAAAAATAATTTTATGTTCGTCCCAGACCCCTAAATACCTTTTGATTTTTAGAGGTGAATAAGCACGATAACTTTTCTCTTAATTTTTTTTAAACTGGCGCTTTAAGTCAAATTCATAGTGTTCCATATTGTGTAAGGTGGAAATATTCCCAGTAAATCGGTTTGTACAGGTGGGTTGTAAAGGAAAGAAGCTGTGCTTTACCTATAAATAATGCACTGTGTATCAACAACACACTGTATAAATACACTGTGTACAGTGTAGCTTCCCACTTAAAACTGGGTGTGGGATTTTCCTGGCTTTTAAAAATGACATGGCAAAAAGCAGCAAGCCAGGACCTTTTAGGTAAGTTTTGGATTCACAGGGGCTTTTTCTCCATGTCTGTTGTGTGTAGACAGGACAAGATGTCTGTCCTCAACTCTGCATTGATACCCAGGAATATCTGCACAATCAATGCTGGTCCTCAGCCCAAGAAAGAGAGTAGATGTTTCTGTCTTTATTTGTTCCAATACAAAAAAATGGTTTGAAATTTAACTGTTGTTCCCAATGTACGCAAAAATCCTCTGAAAATATTTTTTATGATGTTAAAAATGTGTATTTTAAAAATTAAGATTAACAGGTGAACATTCTGACCCATTCTGTACGTGGAAGTATAAAGCACAGTGTTACTGGTGTGAGGGTCAGCTTTCCTTGGGAGCAGTGTTTTTATTTACCTTTAAATTATTTACACCTAATTTACACTTGCCTTAGCCATTCCATTCTATTTGAGTGGAGTTTGAGTGTTCTACCAAGTGAATAGAAGGACCACTGCCCTTTTTTTTTTTTTTTCCTGGATGTGTTTTTTGTTGGAAGATGTTCTGTGAAGAGAGTAGAGTACTCTCTGCTGGGCATCATGGGCTTAAAGAAAAGGCAAGGGCTGGGGCTTAAAAAGGAAAAGCTCCATGTTGGCTCTCCCTGATGAATTAAAATTCAAAGACTCCTGAGTCTTAATGGGCTGAAGTTCTGGAACTTCCTGGAGGAGGACTCATAAGTGCTGCAGAACTCATGAGAGAAATGGGGATTGATGTATTGAAGGAGAGTAACTCATTTGTGGGTTTGAGCCTCTCCCTTGGTGGGGGAATGGAGTTCTGTAGTAAATAATGCCCTCTAATAAAGAGAGCATTGTGTGCTTTGTGTCTTAAAGCTCATTGTACACATCAGGATTTCCTTATATTTTGCACCTTTGGAGGAGAAGATATTTTTAATTTTTCCAGCCATCCAGAAAGTAAAGTTGTGCTGGATACTGCACAGACAGGAGTGGCTGAGAAATGCAGTAAATCTCGCTGGGAACTTGTGCTTGGTTGGACAGTTAATCCTTTCTTTGTCAGCAGCTGCTAACGAAGGCCAGTAGAGATGATTTTGAGAGCTTTGTGTCACAGAATGAACACAAAAATATACTCAGTCACAAGTTTCAGAAGGGTGAAAAATTAGTGCTCTGGAAGAGGTACCATCTTAGGTTTTAAATAAAAGCATGTGCAGCTTTTAGTAGAGAAAAGATCACTCCTCATGAGGAAATTTGCATTTTTGGAGTGAAGTTAGTTATGTTTACCTTTAGGGGTTAAAATAATGTGCCTACCAAAATACAAATGGAAATAATACTTATAACTCTGGTCTATACTATTTTGAATGCTTCTGTGTAAACTAAAACCACTGGATTATTAGTTACACTTTCATTTTCTTTTCTTAAGCGTGACCTCATTTGAAGGAATGAGTATTGCTCGTGTTAAAAGGGACTGGGATAAAATGAATTGCTGTTCAGAGATGGATGTGAAAACGTGGCCTGAAAATGTCTGTATTCCCCTCATCTCTTTGTATTTGGAAAAGATAGGAATGCTGTCCTGTGTTCTTAGAAGACAAGCTGTTTGTGTGTGCATGGAAGGGGTAATTAAAGGGATAGTTTCTCTCCAGGACCTTCAGATGTGCAACTCCAGTTTATGTTGATAAGTTAATTTAAAAGTTGCCTGGGCTCCTCCAGGTGTTTGTCAGGTGTTTGGGGTTAGAATCCTGCCAGCTCTCCACGTTCCCTAGGAGAAAATATTTCACCTTCAATTTCTCCTTCTCCCTGGCTCTTCTGGTTTTTGTTTTTAGAGGGGAAAATCTTTTCCAAATTTTAAGTCAATTGAATGCAGATCAAACTCTGGTTTTGTTTCAGGGCTGAATGAAAAAAACCCAGTTATTTTTGCTTTCAGCTTGTGTAATAGAGCATGAGCCATGTAAGAACAGTTCATCAAACAAATGTTCTGCCAGAGGGGCAGAATAATTCTTTGCTAGCACGTGGGTATGGGGATGGGCAGATGTTCACAGGGTAAGATGGGAGCTTAAAACCTTGATGGGAGCTAAAACCTTGACGAGAGCTCGGTGTCTGGAGTTGGGAAGATGGCCCATCTTGCCTGTGCCCGGTAACTTGAGCTGCTGTCACTTTATCAGCTTGTCTGAGTTTCCTCCTGAGTGTAACCCTGGCTGGGGTGCAGAATGAGCACTTCACAGGTGCTGCTGCCCTTGCTGCACAAGAGCTCTCACAGAACAGCAGATGGGCATTGGAAGTTGACGTGCCTTGGTTCAGCAGAATGTTGGGTTTCTCATGGGAAACAGGAACCTGTAGTAAAAGCTGGGATCAGTTTTCCATTCTGGTAGCAGGAAGTTTGAAGCTGCTCATTGGTAGCAGCTCTCTCAATGGCTTTTGTCTGTGATTTGGGCCACTTGGATGTTCCAGGCTTGTGAGTGGCTCCAGAACCTCTCCTTGTGAGGCTTGGTTTGAAATTTGTCTTTGGAGATTTAACGTGATTTTGGAAGAAATTGTAGAATTCATTTCAGACTATGTATTCATATCCTGAATCTTCCTTGGAAACACCTCAGTTGGAATTTTGGATATCAAGATTCAGGTCTGAAAACCCAAGCAGTTTATCTGTGAAATCCTGTGGTGGTTGGTGCTTTGAGGTTTCAGCCTGGTCAGTTTTGGTTTGAAGTGCTTATTGTAGAATTGGGATTGTCTCCCAGTGACTTCAGGTAACTGGATGCATGTTGAGTCCAAGGAGCTGTGGAACATCTCCTAGTGTCAGTTTTTCAGATGCTGCTTTGGGGTTTGGATCATGGTTTTTGTTTCAGAAGAAAAAGACATGCAGAAAGTGTTGGGAGAGACACATTTGTGTCCTAGAATCCTCTTGTAAAAGTAACTTTTTTGAACAAAAGTGACGTGCAGAGCAAAATCCAGGTCTCTTACAGTGTAGTCAACTTCCTGTGAATTTTGAGTGTTTCTGTAGGAAATTGCACACGGTGATGATTTGGAAAGACCATCTTTGTATTCACCAAAACTTGGGGTTCCACTCTTCTGTGACTTAATTCTGGTTGCTGTGGAGGCTTTTTTCCCCTCTGGGGTTAACTGGTCATGAAACTGCAGTCTCAGAATTGATGTGTCCTTGTCATTTGTTTAAAAACTAATACATTATGCAGGTATTTTTTAATAAATTATCAAACTTCCCAGACTCTGGGGAGAAACCCGCTCACCAGAATATCTGCAACTGCTATTCCAAAACTAAATTCAGTTTAAACAGAAGACGTGTAAATGTTGTGAGTTCTGGAGTATTGGTGTTACTTTGTCCTTCCATCTTCCTGGTTCCAACTCAGGACTGAAACAGCTTCTCAGAACTGGTGAGTTTTGAGAGGTTCTGAGCTTCCTTGCTAAATGCTTTACCATTTAAAAATTTTTTTGCCTGTTTTTTTGGGTTTTTTTTTTTTTTGTCATTTCTGGACAGTTTTTGCTGCAAACCCACGAATGAGGGTGGAGGGCAGACAAATTACAGTGCAGAGATGTAAAACAGGTTAATAAACTTCTGTTTTGTAACTTGACATTTATTTGGCTTCAATGCAAACTGTATTACACAACTATTTTAAATTTTGGATTATCTTAATTGCTTTTGTGCTGTCAAAAATGTTCATTCAGTTTTTGAGATACTTCAGGAAACAGGTTTGAAATGTCCTTTCCATCTTTTCTTAGCTTGTAGTAGAGTTTGAATTACTGGGGGTTTATTCCAGCTGTTGGCAGAGGTTACCTTGTCCCCTTGCACCTTGTGTGCTGCTGTAATTGGTAGAACCATAGCATTGAAATGATCTGGTTAAATATAGAGCCTCCCTCCTGCTCCTGACCCCCTTTTTTAAAGGGTTATTTTTAAGCTGATGATTCCAGTGATCCAGTTTGTAGCACAGCACTGGAAGTGGCAGCTCAGTGGTCAGGCATTTCTAAAAGCAGTGTTGGTTTGGAGGGTAATGCTGTGTAACTGCATTGCTCCTTTCCACTTCAGGATGACATTTTTGAGACAATTCAGAGGGGGTGAAGAGAACTGTCTATTACTGCAATAAAGTAACTCAGTCTTGGATTCCTATGAAAGTAAAGTCCAGGGCATACTTAAGCAATGGACACCACAGCCCCGGGAGCCCGTTTGTGGTGCTTTTCCCCCAGGAAACTCCAAAATAGTTCAGGTATCAGTGGAAAAAGCTTAAGCAGGGTGGCTTGCTGCCTGCAGACCTGGGAGCTGCTGACTCATGAGCTGTTCAATACAGAATCCATGTGCTCACTTGCCACTGGGTTATTTTTTTCCCTGGTGGTTTGGTTTTCATGCTTGGAGATGTCTGTGTGTGAGGAGTGAGGGTGAAGTTGTATAAAGGGGGGTAAGATGAGGGAGCCTTCCCCTCTTGCAGGCACTGCAGTCAGTTCCTGAGCAGGAGTTTCACTGCAGTTGTTTCACAGCTCTAATGCTGCTCTTGGATTGCTGGTAGTTGACAGTGCAGATTACAAAGGAAGGCGTTTTACTTAATATTTCTGTGTAATGCAGCTTTGGATCTGAAAAGTGTCTTTGGGATGATAGAAAAATGCTTACTTGGCAGTCGAAATCTTTGTGGTAACATTTAACTAAATGCACATTGGCTTCTCCTCTGCATTGCAGCTGACAGGGTTTTCCTTCCTCTGCTTTTACCTTCCCAACAGGAATATTGTTGAAGAAGTAATTGTGAAGACAAGTAAATTTTCTTCTATTCCTAACAGAAGGAGACATTACCCTTGGCTTTTTAGTTGAATAAAAATAAGCAAAGCATTTACATTAGACCTTAGAATATTTGACCATTGAAGAACAAGCTTGTGCATTGTTCAGTATGCCACTGCAATATCTTAATCTGAAAGGACCAACCATGCATGGAAGAAGTATACAGAAAAAATTGTAGTTATTTAAGATATTTTTGTCTCTCCCCTCCCTTATGCCCTCAGCCACCAAAATGGATTCTGTGTTTCACAGTGTAATTTTGCAATATATGTTTTCTTAACAGAGTCAAACAAAGTAGTGTTGTGGAATACAGCGTTCCACCTAGTTTGTTTGACTGTTGTTGTTTATGGGTTTGTGTTGGAAACTGGATCACAGAACTTGTTTTAATGCATTTTTGTAAACCCTGTTCAAGCTGGCTGGTGTTTGCAGTCTATTTACTGAGCAGCCTCACAAACAATTGCATCAGGGTGACCCAGGGAATTGTAATCTGCAGCAGGGGAGCTGGTGACTCGAGCAAGTAGGAACCGCCTTTGAATTTTCCATGTCTGCAAAGCCACTTTGCTTTAGGATTTCAACCCTCAGAGGTGTGGGTTGACCTGGCTTTGTGCTGGGGCACTGCAGTGGTTCAGCTCTGTTACCTCCCTTTTAGCTTCCCAGCTCAGCCACGCTCTCCCAGATGGAGAAGCTGTCCTGTGATTGCCCAAGCATGTCATCATCTGCTCTGAGATCAGGATGGAGAAGAGTAACCTGACCTGACTTCCTGTTGAGATAGATTTGCAGTGTGCCAGAAGCTCTCCAGGGCTCCTTTTTTTGATCTGTTAGGAACTGTGGCTGCTGCATTTAACAATTGTTACCATGTAGTTTCTGTCCCCAGCATGAAATTCGCGGTCGTGTATTTTTGGAGCTCTGCGAAAGTTCTTGCTCTGACTTTGCCTAGGCCATGCTGGCTCTGATACTCTGGAAGGTGAAGCAGTTAAATGTTCTGTCTGAGCTGGAGGACTTGCAGAGATCCAAACTGGGGGCACCAAAAGCGACATCAAAAGGACCCAGCCTCACAGGGGTGATTTGGTTTCAGGAAGTAATGGTGGGCATCAAACACGTCCTTTGGTGGGTGTCCCTTGGAAGAGGAGCTTGCCTGGTAAACTCTCCCAGAGATGTTGATCTTTCCAAAAAGTCTGAGCACAGAAGTTCAATCGACTAGAAACATATCAGTAAAATATTTTAGCTGAAAAGTCTGAAACTAAGAGCAACAGCAACCAAAAAAGGTGTAAACTCTTGAGACAGTGCTGGCATCAGGGTTTTGATTCTTTGACATTCAAAATTAAATGTTCTCCTGCTTTTCATGTTTTGTTATCCTAGATTGGGAAGATAATTGTTAAGGATTCATTTCTTTTTAAAGTAGATCATGGCAAATTTCATTCAAAATACAGTAATTTGTGATAATACAGAAATAGTGAAAACAGCTTAGTAATTAGTGTGTTATCTTTAAAGGCTTTGGTTCCCTTTGAAGACCCTTCGTAATTAGCCTGTGGAATCTGTCACTGGGGCACACAGGAGTTTTACCTGCCTTGGACCAGTGCCACTCTTGTTTTCTGTTTGAGCAGATGAGAAAACTGATCCTGCTGAAAAGTAGCCCAATGATTCTTCTTTCAATTTCATCCAGTGGAAAAAAAATCTTGATGCTCTTGAACAGAACTATTTTAGAGCTATTAATACGAATTGTGTTGGTGGGCATTCTTGCACAGAGGATTAGAAACTGTTTAAAATTCTTTACAACTATCTTAAGTGATAGTTCTGAATCTTAATAGCATTGACAGTGGGGGTTTGCAGTCAGGACTGAAAGAAATGTGCATTGAGAGTGCTTTTCCCCTTAGGAGGAATGTGAATTTCTTTGGAAGTTCCAGCTAGCCATGAAGACATTGTAATAGCCAAATAAAGGAGATAAAAATATTTACCTCTTGGGAAAATATTTATGTGTTAAGCCAGAAGACAGTTTTTCTGATGTATTCTCCTAGAGGACAGTTAGGTGCTTGTGTAACATGTTCCAGTCTCTGTACTGTAATTTTACAGTGAATAATTTTGTTAGCACAAGTAGAAAAAAAGCTTTAAACTGATTTTTGCCTCTTTGTAACAGCATTTTTCTTTTGTTTCAGAGCAAACTTGATGATTACCAGGAACGAATGAACAAGGGAGAACGTCTGAATCAAGATCAACTGGTAAAAACAACCAAAAAATCCTAACCAGATCTCTTGTTGAATTGTTTTGTTATATTTGTGGTGAGGAGTCTTGTGCTGCCTCTCTCCTCGTTGGGGCTGGTTCTTAAAGTAGGTTATTGTAGAGCTTGATTCAGCAGCAGTTTTGCAGTCATAGTAAATAAAAAGCAAGTATCAATTTAAATTCAGTTGTATGGTGCAAACATGCACATTGGTACTTCAAGAGATCACCAGATGCTCAGTAATCAACAGTGTTTTGTTGATGATTTTTAACACTGAGAAAGTGAAGGGAAAAAAAATGTACCCTCCAACTATTGCAGCTGTTGACACTTAAAAGGATGAGCTGCTTCTCTCGGTCCCTTGGATGATTTCACCTTCTCTTTGATGATTCTGTGCCAGCTGAAAACTGAAATATCACAGATCTGTGTATTTTTATTTTGTAATGGCCTGTTGTGAAGATAAACCACAACAGAAAACTGACATCATCTTGAGGAGGGAAGCTCATGGTTTTTATGAGGCCTGACTACCACACTTAATAACATTTTTCTTAGTTTGGGGAAATCTGTTATTTTGTCACAGCAGGAATATAAATGTCTCAGCCATATCCTCCTGATACAATATCCTCCTGATATCCTCTTGATTCTGATTTGATGTAATTGCTCAGTACTACCAAATGGGTTGAGGAATTCGGTTTACTTTTGTGCAGATCAGAGTATTAGGTTTAAGAAGATAGCAAAAGCAAAAATTTCTGGAGAAGAGAATTATGCTCTGTATATTCTGATTTTGGCTCTGACAACAATGCATTAATTCTCAAACTCCTGAGCAGTTCTGAGTTGGGAGGTTGTTCTTGTCCCCCATTCTCCCAAGTGTTAATTAGTTTTTGTCAGGAGCTGGCTATAGCCAAGCGTGACACCAGTCCATCATTCATGTGAGCACATAAAGGCATACTTCTATATATGTTTAGCATATATATAAAAAAAAACTGGAGGCCCCAAGGACATACACAAGTCTTTGATATCTGGGCCAGTGAAAATCTGAGTTTGCCTTAGCATAGTTGCAATCCCACTCAGGGATGCTGTGTCTCACCTCAGAACTAGAAAATGGGAATTTATTTGTTGGAAGTATAGATTCTGTTCTTGTGCTGATCGTTTACTTTGTGGTCTTTCTGGATTTTTTTAAGGATGCGGTGTCAAAATACCAGGAAGTGACAAATAATCTGGAATTTGCTAAGGAACTGCAGAGGAGTTTTATGGCTCTGAGCCAAGATGTAAGTAAAGATCAGGCATTGCCATGTGGGTTATCCAAACACTTTAAACTCCTTCACTGAGGCTATAGTCAACTGTCTTTACAGGGATGGATTGCCCTTCTATGTTTGACTGTTTTCTTGTGTTCTTTATCTTAGTTGATTATTCTTCAGGTTTTCTGAAGAATTTCTGATACACTATGTAAATGTATGGAAATGAGAATATTCTGTAATTTCCTGACAAAACACAAGTGTTGAAAACGGGGATCACAGACCAGGTCTGTCGTGCAACATTAAAGATGGTCACTTGCTGCCATTGGTAACATTTTCTTCAATGGATTTCATAGGGTTTTCATTTCTTAGTAGTAAAATCTGAAAAAAAACCCCATTATGCTACAACTAATACTGTTTTTGCAAAGGGTAAATGAACTGGATACTATGAATAGATAGTCTTTTGGGTTGGTGTTTTATCAAGGATGCAGCATAGTACTGTGATCGAGAATGAAATTGTAAACATTTGGGAGTTCTGGAAAGAGCAGCAGCACTGGAGGAATTGGTTGAGTAGTGGATGCTAATACACCTGACTGTTCTAAGGAGTGTATTTAGCTTGTGAAAAGGCTGGAAGAATTGGAAGGGCAGCAGCATCCTCGTGTTATAAACTGCTTTCTGCACTGGCTGCATTTGTAAATTAATTTGCAGGACTAAACCAACCTGGTTCTTCTTTTTCTGGCATCTCAGTTCCATCTATGTTTATGGAATGTTAGTAATGGAGAATGTCCTTTTCTGGACAAGTCTGTTCTGAAGTGTTTCCCTGGTCAGCTGACTGTTGAAAGAAGCCAGTGAATGCAGGAGTACCAGACTGGTGCTCTGCTTTCAAACTTGCTTGCAGTTTTTCCTGACTGGGGTTAGTTGATTTAAGATACGCCTTGGATTTTTTTCAAAATGAAATTTAGATGTTTCAAGTGAGGAAAGCTACCATCACCCTAGGTTTTTTGGAAGAGAATATTAAATTTCCAAAATGAACCAGCTGAACCTGGGATGCTGGATGCTTGGATTAAGATGAAGAGTGGAAGAAACATCCTGTAGGTTCAGAGTGGTGCTGCATTTAGACGTGTCCAGTGGAAGGTTCAGTGCAGAGCACAAGGCTGCTGATGATGTGTCGTCCTCCCCATCCCTGCTCCTCTCACTGCTCAGTGGAGGCACATGCCTGTTCCCTGGGCTGTCTGACCGGGGGTCTCATGTCCAAGAATTTGTTGAAATCCTTTTTTGAGCTTGCTGATCCTGTGTATCTCCCCAGCTTTTCATGGCAAAACATTCCACGAGTTCCCTCCTGTGGTGCGTGAACAAAACAAAAGAGTACTTTTGTTTATCTCTTTTAAGCTGATCTCCTGGTAGTTCCAATGAATGCTTCTTACTATCATGGGATATAGTGAATAACCTCTCTGTTCCTGCTCTCTGTGTGGCCAGTGTGAAAAATCTGGATCACCCAAACCTTTCCAAATGGAAGAACCCAACATTTGGGCTCTGCTCTTGCCCAGTGGAAGAAGCCAACGCTTAGGCTTTCCCATTACCTTCCTCTGTACATTTTCTTAGCAATTCAGGACATTTCCCAACTGTCTTTCCCTTGGGTCCATCCCAGATCCAGAAAACAATAAAGAAGACAGCTCGTAGGGAGCAGCTGATGCGGGAGGAGGCCGAGCAGAAGCGTTTAAAGACTGTGCTGGAGCTGCAGTTCATTCTGGAGAAGCTGGGGGATGATGAAGTGCGCAGCGACCTCAAACAAGGGTCCAACGGGGTGCCAGTGCTGACAGAGGAGGAGCTGACAATGCTGGATGAGTTCTATAAGCTGGTGTACCCTGAACGAGACATGAACGTGAGGTAGGGTTACAGCAAAGCGCTCCTCTTGCTGATTGCCAGTTAGTTAACAATGTATTTAGTATGGTAATTGAAAGACTCAGAAAGTAACTCTTGCTAATTAATTTTGAAGGTTGAACGAGCAGTACGAGCAAGCATCTGTTCACCTGTGGGACTTACTGGAAGGGAAGGAAAAACCAGTTTGTGGAACAACCTGTAAGTACAGTGTCTGCATGAAGAGACAGCACACTGAATTTGTACCTGAGCTAAAACACACATCTGATGTAAGAACTTGGACAGCTAATTATCTCTTGAGTTCTTAGAGGAACTACTTTTTCTCAGCTCTTAGCTGGACTGTAACAGTGGCTTGTGAAGTTTGTGCTCAGTGTGTGGTGTATTTTTTTTTATACTGGCTCAGCATTGCTCAGTACAGAAGCTCAGTCTGTTCCTGCTATTTCAGCAGTCCTCTGCTGCTGCTGGTGCTTTGTTTTCTGCAAACCTGGGTGTGAACAAGGTGATAGGCGTACACTGGCATGGCCTCCCTTAGTGGGATACTCTCTCCCCCTTAGCTCCTGCAGTGTGTTGTGGTTTTGCCATGTTTTCATTCATTAACTAGAGATCAGGGTGTGACCAGCCCCGACAGACTGCTTTTTTTAATGAAAATAATTCCCAAATAGCTGGCCTAGGCAGCCAGTAATGCTGCTTTGCCAGTGGGGCTGATGTCTTGGTTAAGATGCCCCAGCATTCATCTGAGGCACTGAGGGCAAGTGTTCTTTGCTTACAAAGGCTCTTCTGAGCCACTTCACCTCAGAGGCAGAACCTTCAAGAATCAGGTGGTACCTGTGTAGATTATTGACAGCTGTTTTGGAAGAAAATGTCTTACAGTAATGGTTTTAAGTAATAGGAATAAAAGTCTAGTAATTAAATTCATAAACTTCACCTCACTGTGAAGTGGTCCACAAAGCTTCTGAAGAGTTCTGTGTACTCTTGGGATCCTTCTTGCCCTTCAGATTTTTCTGAATGACAGTAGATTTATGGATTTATTGAATGTGACCCAGTAGGAGAAGAAATCCTGGACTAGTAGTGGTCTCATGCACTGGCTTAGGGGAGCAACATCTTCACGGCAAAAGGGTCATAAAACGTACCTGCAATCTTTAGGAAGGAAGGAAGGAGAAGATGATGAGGACTGAGGTGATGCTCATATTTCCCTGTTCCATTTTCCCAGATAAAGCACTGAAGGAGGTCGTGGAACGGATTCTTCAGACCAGTTACTTTGACAGCACCCACAACCACCAGAACGGGCTGTGTGAGGAAGAGGAGGCTGCACCTGCACCTGCAGTGGAAGACACTGCAGCAGAGGCTGGTGAGAAGGGGGAGATGCCTTGTGACTGACACGTGTTGTTCTGTCTTGTCTCTGCAGTCCTCAGAGGGATTAAATTCCAAATGCAGCGTTCATCTCTAGTACTGTAACCAGCCAAGATGAAAGTTCTGGCTGCCTGAGGTTTTTCCCATTTTTCAGTGGTTCCCACCAGTTTGAGCTGTGTTGGACAGGAGCAGTTTCTGAAGCAGACAGTGTGGTGACATACTTCAGAAACCTGGGAATGTTGTACCTGATTTTAAGACAACTCATGACACTTTTCCCTTTCGTGGTGAAAGCATAGCTCAACATGACTCTCCCTTGTGAGAATTTAATGGGGTTTTTTCTTTTCACTTCAAAGCTATGAGAATATTTCTCTCTGTTAGTGCCCATGACATTTCTTAGTAAACTGAGACGAGATTTTCTCACCTAACTCTGTATCTTCTAGGTCTAAAACCTGAGGGTGGTTGGGGTCTTTAACATCGTTGGTTTGGTTTTTCCCACATAAATGTTCTTGGGTTTTTTTCTTCCAGAACCCGATCCAGCAGAAGAATTTACTGAACCAGCTGAAGTTGAATCAACTGAGGTATTATTCACTGAAAGACTGTCATTTTGTATACCTTCAATGCCACTTACTTTTACTTTCATACCCTTTCTTATTTTTATTTTAGTATGTAAACAGACAATTCATGGCAGAGACTCAGTTCAGCAGTAGTGAGAAGGAACAGGTAGATGAGTGGACAGTTGAAACGGTTGAGGTAAGATCTTGTGTACTGCAGGTAAAATTGCAATCCCTGTTTCTGCTGGCTCACAATTCATGATAGGTTTTAGTATTGCATCCCTTCTCCCCCGATACATAAAAAAACACATGTATTGAAGTAGGCTTGGACTCATTACTTGATTTTTTAATTACATACTTAGCTCAGGAGTACCTAAAATGAAAAGAAATAAAGCCTATATTTAGTCTTGCAGAGAACTTGCTTTTCTTCATTAGCAGCTTGCTTGGGAAAACAGGGCTTAAAAGTCTTATGCTTAAAACTACTTTAAAGACTTTTTTTGAAGTCTTTTTTCTTTTTGGAGTACTTAGTTGCAAATGTAGAACTTGAAAGTTTATCTACCCAGCTGTTGACAGTGTGGTGTAGTTGTGCTTTGATTGAGCAGATCCCTGGAGAGGGAGCTGAAAATGAGTAACTGAACCAATACCTACTCCAGATTGCTTCTGTGCATCACCTGATGTTAAAATATGCTTGTGTGTGTGTCTCTGCTTCCCAGAACTTCAAGTATCTCACTTGTAGCTACTTTCCACTCGTGGTGTTTGTGGTGCACTGCTGGTGGGATCCACTCCCAGTTCCGTGATTTGCGCTCACACTTTGCTGCGTGTACAAATCCCTGATTTTTATTGCACTGGAATTTGTGGTCCTGTATATGGGAAAGGACAGGTTTGGTATGTTGGGGCTCGAGTTGTATCTGTCTGTTAAAAACAAGTGTGAGCAGCTTCTTTCAGGTGCTGGAGTTAATTTGTCATTGATTTTAGCCATGTGTCTCATTGCAGATGGTCAGGGTTTTAGACTTTCTTGGTGCCTTTGGGCTGTTTTTAAGTAGCTGTTCATCATCTCCTGAAGTGCTGAAAAAACATCAGCTGTTGGGATCTGATCATCTAATCCAGCTGATTTTACATTGAGTCTGGCTGAAATTCCTTTTTTGACAGTGTCAAAGACCACTGAGAGATTTAATAATATGGGTGTGTCTTCTAAAACTAAGTACACAGCTTTGCCATATATGTGAAGGAGTTTGGTAGCTCCTTGTCATGGTATTTAATTTCCTTACCTAAAAAACTCTTAAATTATCACTGCTACTCCCTGCTACTGAATGTGTTTTAAGAATTATCTTAAAAAACTGAAGAAACCTTCCAAACTCAAACATTAAAATCACGCTTGGTTTGAGTATTCTTAGAAGGCACAGCATTTTAAAATTGATTAGCTTCAATTAAACCCATTTTATATTTATGTTTCTACCAAGTGTCCAGGGTGGTTCAGTTCTCTGTAGTTCTCAGTATGAGGAGTATGGATGAAGACAATTCAGGTTGTAGTTTGGTATCAGGCAGATTTCAGAATTTCCTAGTTAGCTGAATCTGGAAATGGATCAGCTTTGTTTTCACAGGACAACACAAAGAATGTGTGCTTCAATAGCCCTTTCTGTCCCCATATCTTGGGACATGGTAGAAAGGAGTAATTTAGAAAAAAATTAAAGCTGAATCCTGTTTCTTTGTAATAAAGAACTTTATTTTCTCAATTATAACACAAAAAAAAAAGAAATTGAGAATATCTGGCTGTAAAATTACTCTTGCTGGTACCACAATTTCCTTTATCAGGAGAATGTAGCTGAATGGTGCTTTGGTAAGATCATGACACAGAATGTACACTGACAGCTGTGAATTTTGAAATCTGAAAGAGAACACTTGCTCAGAGGATCACCATAATTATTCACAAAGGGGGAGGATATCATAAACTCCTCCCTTTTTCAGTAACCCTCAAGTAGATATGATACAGTCAGGATTTCTGTGGTGTGTTTCTAGTTTAGGAAGTGATGATGTCTTCACAAGCATGTTTTTTGTATGGTCCTTCCATAAGTTTTAAGCTAAATTATTTACTTGTGAATTTTCCAAGTGTGTTTGGATTATATGATGATGTAATTTTGGTGATGTCCTTTATTGGTAATAGTGTTTTCTGGAGTTTTTTATTGTTATTTTGTAGGGTTTAAATTTTTTTAACTGCTGATTTTGTAATTAGTGCCAGAGTCTGGTTGTACACAAAGCTCTCTGTGTCTTAGATTGTGGTGCTTTGGTTGGATGGATTTTGTGTCAATTGACAACTATTCTCAGACTGACAAAATACAAGTTCATTCTCTTGGTTTGTGGTGTCATTAAACTTGTGGGTTTACCTCTCCTCCTCTTTTTTGCCTGTCCCCTGTCAGTCTCCTTGCATTGTGTCTGGCAGCTGCCAAGGGTAACTTACCTCACACATCTTGAAATCTGTTCAGTTGTTTCATCCTGCTGTGGTTGTACTCGCTCAGAGTACCTGGTAGTGCTCATGAGGCTGAAGGAACAGCTCCTGAACTGTTCTTTTTGACATCATAAAAGGACTGTTGAAAAAGATAATGTCAAATATGAAATACTCTCTGAAGTTACTGCTGTAATACTTGTGAGAAAGGAAAAGCTGGAGATTTTTGTCACTGTTGTGTGTTCTTGATAATCCCATCAACTCTTTTTTCTTGAAAATACTGAATTGTTGTGAATGACTTGGACTCCATAAGTTGAGTGGTAGTGCTCAAATAATTGAGAGCACTTTTGGTAACAGTTATGCAGGAGATGAGTAGCTGCTGGTTTTATCACTGAAGTTTCACCTGATGATCTGGCTTGCATTTTTTCTTCAATTTTTAAACTTTGTAAGGTGCGAAAGGTGTATATATGTGCTCTAGATAATTTTTTCCACCCACAGGGCTTAATTCTTAATTTGGAAACAGTCCATAATGTGAAATTCAGGGACTGTTTGATAGACCACAGTTGTGCTTGGTTTCCAGTGTGGGCTGCCTCAGGGTGTGTTTTTCATGGGAATTGTCAAATTGCCTCTCTCTGGATTGCTCCCAGTGGTGATTTGGGTCTGAAGGAAATCTCAAAGAGGACTGTAGGCTGTGGTTAGCTTTTAGTTTAGTTCAGATTTTCTGTTTGGGATTTGCTCAAGAAACAAGCCATTGGAGTTGGTCAGGCAACTGCATGTGCAGAATGCTATGGACAAAGAAAATTTGGAAATGTGGGCAAGCAGTAGGAACACTGGAAGATGGTGCTGTAGGTTTCTCTGAGAAATTAAAAAGAAATTTGCAGGCTTTGAGGGTGGATAGTGGCAGCGTGAGGCTTAATGTTCAGACCTTTGTTTGGACTGGTTTGTGAATGGTCATGAGTGCTGTACAGAAATCTGTCTTCTGCAGCTCTAATGAGGAATCGGGTATTTGACATCAA
The DNA here is from genome assembly GCA_013389925.1 of Aegithalos caudatus. NCBI lineage: Eukaryota > Metazoa > Chordata > Aves > Passeriformes > Aegithalidae > Aegithalos > Aegithalos caudatus. Next base: position 1,244,923 of record WEIU01004190.1, read on the forward strand.
TATTTGGAACTTCCAGGTGCCTGAGTGCTAATTTATATCCTGTGTAATTAAGTTTTAAGGCTTAGCTGTTTATCTGGAATGTTAGTAATATTGGAAGCTCATTGAAAACGAGGAGTAATGATAAGAGACTGATGTTTTAAAGGGCATTTGTTGACATTGAAAAGAGCATTTCTGACTTACGGGAGCTGCCTAAAGAGCAGGTTAGGGACTGATGAGGGTCATCAAAGTGCATCTTGACCATCTTTGTCACTGTCCGTTTTCAAACTATTTGCTGATGGATGTTTGAGGTGCCCATGTCCAGCTTTGCTGGTGGTTCTGCTGTCTGATCAGGTGCTACCTGAAAGCCCATTGCAGTTTGTTCCTTTGTTGATGTGGGATGTCTGGTAAATCTGAGCTTTCTTGCCCTCCCTGGTCTGTGCTTCTGCTTCTGGGCTTCTCGTGTCCCCTCAAGGTGCTGTCTGGCAATCCTTGTCATGCAATGCTGCCTGCTGTTCCTGAGACAGTAAATCAGGGAGCTGGGATAACAGTGGCTGTGAAAATGGAGCATTATGAAGTCTTAAGAAAGACCAAAAAATTCTGACTCCACTTAGATTCACCAAAGAGCTATGAGAAAATAATTGTTCCTCATTTGTGCATATTTCTGAAGCTTACTCTTCCCCTACTTCCTTTACATTTCCAAGTGGTGATAAATTGCTGTCTCAAATCCTGCTCTCAAAAATTCCATGTAATATTGAACAAATACTTCTTTCCTGGGATAAAGAGTAGGTGGAGAGAAAAAAGAGCAGAGTGTGAACTCTGTAATCCTGTGAGTGCTCAGCTGAGTAGTTTAACCTGTCTGTAGGGTGTAACACTGTCCTTCAACACCACCACAGCAATTCCATCACCCATCACCAGTCAGGCAAAAGTCAGAAATGCCAAGAACTCCCAAAGCACGTGAGTGCAGCGCTGTCTTTGCTGAAATTGGGCTGAAATTGCAGTTGGTTGTTGTCTCTTGTTAGGTTGTAAATTCCCTGCAGCAACAGACACAGGCGACGTCTCCTCCCGTCCCGGAACCTCACGCGCTCACTGCTGTGGCTCAGGCAGACCCCCTGGTCAGGAGACAGCGAGTACAGGACCTCATGGCACAGATGCAGGGCCCCTACAACTTCATGCAGGTATTTCTGTACTCTAAACATTCCTATGTTTAACCCACAGCAGCGTGGATTCGATTTTTATTGGGGTTTTTTTATTTTTTTTTTCTCCCCAGGACTCGATGCTGGAATTTGAGAACCAAACGCTCGATCCTGCCATTGTATCTGCACAGCCCATGAACCCAGCACAGAGTTTGGACATGCCCCAAATGGTTTGCCCCCCAGGTTTGTAATGGTAAATCCTAAACAGAAATACTGGGGAAGCCTGCAAGTCGTCTCTCAGCAATGCTTCAGTTGCTGCTGCATAGTGAAAAGGTCACCACAAGTAATGGTACAATCCTGTTACAGTGTGTTTTTTTCAGAAATGTGATTGTACTGTTTCTAGACTCCCAGTTCTTACTTGCTTACAGGTTTTGCTTGGAAATAAGGAGCATCTAATGCTTCTTTGGTTTTGCTTTGGATTATTTTGGACAAGTAGAAAAATGTTCTTTGCATGGAAACTGGAGCCGGTAATTTGAGTGTAGCTTTGCCATGCTTATGGCATCGTCATCTTCATGATGATCAGCTTTCACACAAGTGCTCAGAGAAGACAATAATGCTATTCTCTTAAAGGTTTGCTTTTACTACGTAATAAGTGAAATTATTTTCTTCCAGTTCATGCTGAGTCAAGACTTGCCCAGCCTACCCAAGTTCCTGTGCAACCAGAAGCTACACAGGTAAAATGTTTAGTAAATTCTGGTTTGAATTTGAGTTTAATACTAGACCTCATTGGAGTTATAAAAGGATTTATTTCCTAACTATGTCAGAAACTCTAAGAAAAAGCTGAAGTTCCAGTTTTGGGAAATTTGTGATTTCCATTGTTGCTTTACAAGCATTACTAGTTCTAGTTCCATTCTGCAAGCATTGCAAATTTCCAGTAAGGAGAAGCAGGTGGTTTGTTACTTTTTTGCAACAGAAATGCCAAAGCCAAAAGCACTTGGTTATAGGGCAGCCTATGTCTTGACAGGTGAGTGTCAGGATACAAGTAGATCTCATCCATTAACTATATAGAGTTTGTATTCTGTCAGTTGCTTTCTTGGGTTGGGATTTTATCCTGGAGTTGTAGAGCAGTCAGGGTGAGTTGAGTTTTAAGTAGGATCTCCTAACCTTGCTTCTGCACTGTATAAATGAAGTAGTCACTTTCTTGTTAAGATGTTTCAGTTGGCTGGTGATTAAAGAAGTTCTTAATTTTGTATTAAGCATGTGTGGCATCTCTGAGCACTCTGCTGGTCTCAGTAATGGGTCTGATCCCTGTAGGTATTTGCAAACGAAAAAAAAAAAAAATCTGGATAGATGCTGGATCTCACAGTACAGGCAGTTTAAATTCCTTCCTTTGGGTTGTTCAGATAAGGTCACCAAGGTTTAAGTCACTCATTTATGCAGAAACAGGAGTGAGGGAATTATTTCTTGAGTTTCCTTTGTATGTGCCTCCTGAAGTGCTGGTGCTCTCCACAGTTTTGTTCTCTTGTAGGAGCAGACTGATTTTTTTGGGCAGAGGGTTTTTCTGCACTGGTTTTTATTTTACTGTTAGGTGATGTCGGACATAAATCCAGTAGATTTTTTTTTTTTTTTTCCCTTACCTCAACCAGTGCTACCAGTGATTTTCTTGAGGATCTTGCAAGCAATAGCTAAACTTGCTCATGGCTTTGGAACATTCCAGTGTGATATGAACACCCCCATCAGTTGTTATCCATTGCCTCAAAACCTCCCCAGTAGAGCCTTTAATGCAAAGCGCTCTGCTTTGCTGGCTGGGCTTTTCCCTGGGCCCTCTGGGAGCAGAGCTTGTAAAGTGCAAAATTCAGGCCATTGGAAGCCAGCCCTTGTCCACTTGTGTTTGAGCTTGGAGCTGTGTCATGTCAGAGTGTTGGTGGTTAAATTCCATTTGTACTGGCTTGAAGATCTGCTGGCTCACAGACTAGAGAGTGCCATCCACTCCAGAGTTCTCAGATACTTTTTACAAAACTGTGTGTGAGCATCAGCTGACTTCTGGGGGCTTTGGGGTTTATTTTGTCAGGTTCCCTTGGTTTCTTCTACAAGTGAGGGATATACAGCTTCCCAACCCATGTATCAGCCTTCTCACACAGCAGAGCAACGGCCACAGAAAGAATCAATTGACCAGATTCAGGCAAGTCAGGTTTCACGGGGTGGGAAGAACTCTGATTGTAGGTGGCATCAAATGTTAGTCTATGTTTCTTCATAAATAACAGTATTTTTAGTTGATAGGGGTGCTTCAGTTCCCTTTAATTTCAAAATTCAGAGCCTGTCTGTGACCAGTAAGTCCTCCAGAGCAAGACTCCTCATTTGGAAGCTTGTTTGGTTAGTTGGATGCAGCATGCCAACATCAGCATGGGAGCATCAGTGTTGTTGGCTTAGGAAATGAGATGTATTTTTTCACAGCAGTTAGCCTGGAAACGTCTTCATTTCCCCCCTCTAGTTTTTTCTAGTTGTGTTTCAGGCTAATGAGGGAGAAGATGGTTAGGCTTTTCCCTAATTATGCTGTTGTGAATGAGGCTGTCGAGCTGAAGTAGAGAACAGTCATTAGCAGAGGTGAAGCTGAGGCATTTCCACTCTTTTTTAAACAAAGTTTTTGAAGTTAAATTTTTGGTACCTCAGAGCTGCTGAGACGTTGTTTGTTTTAATTATTAGGCTTCCATGTCCCTGAATGCAGACCAGACCCCATCCTCATCATCACTTCCCACTGCATCCCAGCCACAGGTGTTCCAGGCTGGCTCCAGCAAGCCTTTGCATAGCAGCGGAATCAACGTCAATGCAGCTCCATTCCAATCCATGCAAACAGTGAGTAGGAAATCAATACTGAATCCCTTTGGTTCTCATTCCTTGTGGTTTGGTTCTCATTCCCATGTAGCTACATGGGATAGTCTTTGGTTACTCACATTTCTCAGGTTTTGATGCTTCCTTACAGAGCTGTAAAACTGAATTTCTGCTCTTGCAGGTATTCAACATGAATGCACCTGTTCCTCCTGTGAATGAGCCAGAAACCCTTAAGCAGCAAAACCAGTACCAGGCCAGTTACAACCAGAGTTTCTCCAATCAACCTCACCAAGTAGAACAATCAGATCTCCAGCAAGAACAACTCCAGACAGGTAAAATTCTTGAGGTCTTGGTAGAGCAGTTGATAAGTCTGTGAAGTCCTGGATGATGGAGCAAAACATGTCACATGTTCCCTTGGAGACCTTTCCTCTGAGCAACACCAACTTTTGTTACTCTGTCTGGGTTTGAATATTCAACAGGGAGTAAAATTCAGCATATCTCTCTCCAACTGTTAAGCCCATTTGACTGAGGTTTATATGGGTTAAAAAAAAATGTGTATGGGTTTATTCTGAAAATGCAAGCACTAGAGTGAAGTACTGGCTCTGCTGATGTTAAGGTTGCTTTAAAAAAAGGTGCAATTTGAGGTGACATTCTGTAGAGGAAATGGTAAGACAGAAATGAGAGCAAATACGGATTGCTTCTCACAGTTAATGTAAGGTCACAAAGGCCTGGAATCTTGTGCTGAAATCAGTGAGATGCGGTTCAAATTCAGCAGGCAAAATGCTTTCCAGGTTAGCAACTTGAAAGAATACAAGTCTGTGTCCAGAGCTGTTTCACTCTCAGCACTGCCTTCACTTTTCACTGCATGCTAACAAGTACTGGATGTGAAATAAGGAGAAAGAGCCTCATCCTTTCCCTGTGTAACAGAATGTTGGGTTTAAAGAAAGCTGCCTGGGAACACAAAGAAATCCAGACCTTGACACTTCTTTTTTCCCTCCCGATTCCCCTGCAGTGGTTGGTACCTACCACGGTTCCCCGGACCAGAGTCACCAAGTGGCAGGAAACCACCAGCAGGCTCCCCAGCAGAACACTGGATTTCCCAGGAACAGCCAGCCTTACTACAACAGCCGGGGGGTGTCCCGGGGGGGATCCCGCGGCGCCCGGGGCCTCATGAACGGTTACCGGGGCCCGGCAAACGGATTCCGAGGTGAGCGCCTCTGCTTGGCCCCGGGGGCAGCTGTTGAACTGACCTGCTGCTGTAGGAAAAGCCTTAGAGCAGCTGGGAATTTAACTGTGTGCTTGGGCCTCTAGTACAATACAGTATTCAGCATCTACTGCAAGTATAAGCAAATGCAGAAATATCCACCCGTCAAGCAAGGAGTTCGGGTGCCAGCTGGTATTTCAGAAATGGTTTTTGTTTCCACGGTGTGTTTCACAGTTCTGTGTTTCATCAGAATGAGAATAGGCTGGCTTAAGTAGAAGTGCAAGAACACAAGAGTCCAAAAGTCACTAGGCCAAGGGAATTAACAGGAGTGGAGGAATGATACTGTAGTTCTGGATAGATGAGAGAATGTTCATGATTCCTGGACCTTAAATGTGTGGCTGTCAAGTGTTACAAAGAGGTTTATGTTAGAATAGGCCAGAGATTTCCTTGTCAGGTGTTCTGGGATTACTTATGGACACAGGTGTACTGTCTTCCATGTGTTCTCTTCCTCTTCTGTGTCTGGGGAGTAGACAAGAAACCTGTGTAATAAAAATCCAGCTGATGGGAGTATGAATGCAGTAATCACAGCTGGGACCTTTAGATCCTGCCTAGGATCATGTCCAGCTCTGGACTGAATGTTCTATAAATGAAACCTCAGGTCCCTCTGAGAAGTGCACTGAGCTCTGCCTCCTCCCAGTCCTTACCAGGCGTTTATTCTCATTTTTTGTAATGTATTAGCCCTGATGTTGGAGGTGTTTGCTTGACTGGCAGGTAAACAGCCCTTGCTAAAGGGATGGGATTTTTTAAGGTTTAGGTAAAATGCTGTTGCTGCTTTTCTTTCTATAGTAGCAGAAGGTCAAGTATTAAGTGCAACTTTGATTTCCAAGTGAAAAGACTTGTGCCCTGTTCCATAGGGGGATACGATGGCTACCGTCCTTCCTTTTCCAACACTCCAAACAGTGGCTACACACAACCCCAGTTCAATGCTCCTCGGGATTACTCAAACTACCAGAGGGTAAGCTACCAGTGGGGAGGGAAATACCTGTCAAAAGCACCCAGAGGTGTTAGTGACACCTTCCTCTGCCACTTCTTTTATTGCTCAGGAAGAAAAACTGCCTCTGTGTAGTGTGGAAGTTGAACACTAAATGCATCTGTTTATATTTCTTAGTTATATTGAGCAACACATCCTGTAACTGGAGAGAGCATTTTGTCACTGCACATTTTATTACAGCTGCTAGGCACTAGTGGAAGTAAGAATTTCATTTTTGAAGATTTATTTGAAACTAATGAAATGTTGCATGTTGAAGTTACAAGTGTTTTGTCAGTGCATATTGTTCTAAAAGGTCCTTATTTTGCTGGCAATTAAAAACAATACCCAGGTTTTTATGTTGTAACTTCTAAAATTTCTTTGCTCCAGGATGGATATCAACAAAACTTCAAACGTGGCTCTGGACAAAGTGGACCTCGGGGAGCTCCTAGAGGTAATATCCTGAGCAGCAAGTAATTAATTTGAGTTGAGTAGAAGTTATTTCTTTCCAGCTTTCAAAGTTCTGCACTTTGAAAGCAACCTTCACTCCTTAACTGAGCAGCTCACAATTAAGAATAAGCTGACTTTCCTCTGACCTCCTAGGTGACCCTGCTGACTTGAGCTGCTGGGGTCCTGTGGTGGAAGTTCAGTTGGCTGTTAAATGAGGAATTCCTGGAAAAGAAGTTAAAACAGCAGTTGCTGTTGACATTTAGATAGAGCAGAACTACTTAACTGTCTTATTAACGAAAGCCTTAGGAAACAAACCAAACACATGGGACTGTAGTTAAGATTCTGAATTCTGTTTTCATCACTGTTTCCTCAGGTCTTTTTTTAGTACAGTTTTGGTGATGAGGCTGTTCTGTCTCAGTACAGACATTGCCCTGAGTGCCTTGTCAGTGAGGGCAGCTCGAGGCTATGCCCTGCTTCTGTGAAACCCCACGTGGTAGTTCAGACTTTCCTGCAGAATTGAACCCCCTTTTTGTGTTTCCTAGGTCGTGGAGGGCCCCCCAGACCAAACAGAGGGATGCCTCAGATGAACGCTCAGCAAGTGAATTAAACACGTTCACAGGATTCCGTTCAACGCCAAAAACACGCTGGCCAGTGTACCATACATGTTACCAGAAGAGTTACTATCTATTTGTTCTCCCTTGCAGGAAGTTTGTTGTAAAGGGACTATTTTCATTACCCATAATGACAGGACTACAGTTGCCAGCTTTATATTCCCTGGATATTGAAAGGAACGAAACAACGTTTACTCTGCATGTTCTGTCCTAAGCATCATCTTGAGCCTTGCACATGAGAATTCAGATTCCTCACCCTTGCTAAGAATAAAGCAAAAAAGGCAATTTTCAGGGTGATCCAATCTCCATGGTTAACTGAAGTGGCAGGAAAAAGCAAATACACACTTCTGACATTTAAAAGCGATTTAACAAAATTCAGATAAAATCTGCAAATCCGTAAAGATTTACTGTGTTGGCAGTTAAAAAAACTTCCCGTGAAAGGATGGAAAAGGTGAAGTGTGGCTTGGTAGAACAACTGCATTTCAGCTTTTTCTCATTAAATCAAAGCACTGAACAGTTCAAGATGTGTAGTGATGCAATTGCCCTAAATAGACAGGTGGGCTTAGAGGCAGTTTGTGACAGAAGAGGCACCCTTAGCTGCAGCACTCCTCATCACCAGGGCCCTGATTCCTGTGGCTAAGGAGTTAAGAGCGCTTGCATAACTGCTAATGTAACTGTAATTATTTTATTTTTTTTTTTTAGGAGACAAGGTGAGAAAAAAAAAAAAAAAAAAAGCTTTGATTTGACACTTGGACAAAATTTTGCAACAAATCCTGAGCTATAATCTGGATGGCCACTGTATATTTGATGTGAAGTATTTAGATATCTCTTTGAAACACTTTTAAGGTTCTTTGATAGCAATGACTTTTGTAAGGATTGGTACTCTCTATCATTCCTTATGACTTGCACATTGTCTGTCACTAATACTTGACCTTGCTGTATTATCACCTAAATAACTGATGCCGGTACTGATGGAAATCCCTAATGGATAATCATAACACTTTTGGTCACATGTCCTTTTGTCTTTCCTGCAGCCTTGAAGGTTTTAAGAAATCTCAAATGCCCGCTGCTGCTGCCCTTCCAATTGCTATCTTTTGAAAAGCACCAGTCTGTGTTTGAGTTGATTTCCCCTTTTCAGGGAAATGACAGCCAGCAGTTACAGTTCTAATGGTATAAGCAAGATAAATAAAACATGTTTATAAAAATTGTATCCTGGAACACTGGTTTTCAACGGCTGAAACACATTCAATGTGATGGGGTGACATTTCATAAGGTTTTGTTTTTCTTTCTTCTTTTTTTTTCCCCCAATAGCCTCTTTTTCCTGACTAGATGTAAACCCTCCTCCTGTTTTTCTGGTTTTATTCTACTAGCTGTGACTTCTGGGACACTTTTCTTTTTGATGGACTTTTCCTTTTTTTTTTTTTTTTTTTCATCAAGGCAGCGATGTATAAAAGAAATGGCATAAGCCTAGGAGCTGGAAAATACCGAGTCTTACTCAAGTTTTACTGCATCCTTGTGGTATAATCTTTGGGAAAATCACTTGTGCCTGCCTTTTGCGCACATGCACTCTCTCTGCAGTGGGGAGAATATTTTGATAGCTGCCTCCATAGAGGTGTTGGTAGTTCTGTTGCATTCTTATAGCACGTGCAAGAAGAAAAGTGCTATATTCTATGTTAAGTATTGCTCATCAAATAATTCCTACCTGTGGAAAGGTGAAATTAAGGAACAGCTGCGTGGTGTTCAACTGTTCTGTACAAAACTGAAGGTTGTTTTCACTCAGAGGGTCATTTCTACTTTGTATCACAACTGAACTTTCAGAACTTGCAGTCAGATACTTTTGACTTCGTTGTGAAGCAGTCTGGAACTCCATACAAATAGGTGGGATATCACTTTTCCATGTCCTGTGTGAAGAGCACAAATGAAAAATGTTTTCACTGCGGGAAGTGATAAGCTTGTGAAGACCATATTCCACACCAGGCATCCTGAAACGGGGCTGATGTCTGGAAGCAGCAGTTTGAGTCAAGGCCTAGAACATTCCTACACTGCAGTCCGGTGAGAAGTTGCTGTTCTGTGTCTTTTTTAGGAAGCTATTACTGAGATAATAGTCCCAACTGTTTTTTAACTGGAAAAAAAAAAATAAAAAGACAAACCTTTTAATGTCAAACTGATGTAGGAAAACAGTGAATTCTTTGAATTATTTTATTAATGCATCAGCTTTTAAATGGTTGGTAGAACACAAGCTGCTCAGCTTTCTCCATTGCACACCAAATGCTCCTTAAGGAACTAATGGTAGTTTGTCAGTAAATGTACACCATGCTCAATTAGGGACCTCTGAGCAGATCAAAACATTCCACCTTGAGTTGGGGGGGTTGGTCTGAGGGTTTTTCCCAGCTTTATTCATTAATAAAACACTGGGCCTCTTAATTGAGAGAAGTTTGTAAACCTTCTGTATGACAGTGACTTTTAGAGCAGCTGCCCTGCTGTCTCCTGACACAGGGACCAGGTGGAACAAGTCCCTGAGCTGGGAATCTGCATGGACCCCTTCAGTCTCCACCCGTGGTGCAACCAAGTGTTCTGAAACCCTCCCTCCTGCTCTGGCCTGTTCAGGGGAGCTCGTGATTTTTACTCCTTAGCTTGGCTCTAGATCTGAGTTCCCAGACCCCAAGCACTCCTAGGTACGTTTCTTTTGGAAAAAAGGTCCTATTTAGAGCAAAGACTGTTACCAGAAGTTCATGTTGCAGCAGAGGCGTGGCAGTTTGGGGCTGGCTCTGGTGCTGAGCCTGTTCTGGATGTAGGGATGAACTGTTTATTCCATGGGTAGCTGGGGTCTGGTCCTGTGGCTGGAAGGAGAGCGTGGGACATGGCTGTGTCTGAGCTGTTCCAAACCAAATTCCTGCCTTCAGCCTCTTGCTTCCTCTTGGCTGTAATTCAAGGGTTCCCGAGCAAGTAATTTATAAATCCCTCAAGTATTTCAGATGTTTGTAGTGTTACTGTGTCTGGGAAACTTGGATCCTTCCTAGACATCCTCCTACTTAATAACCCCCAGAAATCATGAACTGTTTTATACCTGAGGCCAGCCTGCTCCTGAGTTTTACTCTGTTTTTGCTGTGTACAGGCTGTTTTCTAAGAACAGTTCACCAGTGCAGCTTAGGGATTTTGCTGTGGAGAGGGTTCTAAACTTCACTTAACCCCTGTTTTCTTCCCCAGATCCTGTCTTTTGTATACAGCAATCTCTGAATCATCAGGCACAGTAGTTGGAAGAGGGCTGTTAGCTTATTACTTAACCACACTATGTATCCTGCTGGGACTTAACTCTCAGAGAACCTTGTGTCTTTAAAAATATGTCTTCTCAAAATGTCCCACCAACATTTAGTTTTTAGGTAGATTGGTTGTGTTACAGGTCTTTGGAGAAAGGATCAAGCTTCCCTCTTTCTCCCAAATGGCATTTCAGTAGAGGGAAGTTACTGAAGAGGCTCTAACTGCAGATAAATACTGCAAAGATGATAAATGATACTGAAAAAGTTCTTAAAATTTGTATGCTTAAGAGCAAATAGGGCAAAATCTTTGTGGTCCGGCAGAGCAAGATACAAAACCAGTTGGCTGGAAGAATCTTGATATTCTCCCCACCCTGTTCATGAGGCTGCAGTCGCATCCTGAGAAATCCAGAATATCCCTGCTGCTGCTGTGAAACTTCTTGGGTAAAGTCTATTGCAAAGTATTGACATGGAAGCTTGAGGTTTGTCACTGTGTGAAGAGGGCTGATTTAGTTTCTAAAATCTGGGCACCTGATTCTCCAATTTTCCATCTGCACTGAGCATGCATGGGACTAAATGTTTCCCATCACTTGAGCTGGCACCAGTGAACTTGCATGGATGTGGTGGGAAGGTGCAGCTGTTCCTCACTGATGGACCAGAGCATCTGAAGAGCAAGTAGGGAATGAGCCCAAACAACAAAACTCTCCTGTTGAACTTAGAGGACAATTTCCTTATTTAAATCTGGCCTTAAATACATTTATGATTATTGTCTGGTGCTTTGCTGGAAGCTCCAGCATTGCAACACCGCAGCTTCCTTCTAGTGGTGTTTTTCCTGAAAAGACAGAATTTGCATCCAGTCTTAATGGAGGGAAGGAAATCTCTTTTCCAAAATCTGCTTCCTGAAGGCCACTCGGAGCAGCACGTAGAACTGCATGAGGAAAACTAGAGCCTAACTTGGCATTTGGTTCTGAATTAAATTATTCTGTTCTTGCTGCAGTTTTATTGAAAGCTAGGTTCTTTCCCCCTCTCTTTAGAACACTCAGAAAAGAGTCAGAAGGGTGTAACTAGCTCGGTTCCAACTCTGCTGGCCCATTTCCACCCAACAGCGGATCAAGAGGACACCTGGAATTCTGGTCTCAAGTTAAATTTTAGGAAATATCTGTTAGGCATTTATTAAATGAAAGTGTATTTCCTCTTTTGAAGCTCTTGGATATTAGAATGAACTTTAGTAACGCTTCTAGCACATAAAATAAGTGTTGAGAATTTTTAGTTTGTTGTCAGGTTTAAATTTTCTGATGGCCTTAAACATACCTGTATATATGTCTTTGCAGTTCTTTAACTCAACGTTGGAAACAAATTGGTCCATGGCTTATGTAAACACTTGAAAAATAAATCTATTTAAGTGTTTTATGTCCTTCCCTTTTAAGCAAATATTTCATACTTGAAGGGATTGTTCTGCTCCACTTCTGTTTTCATTGGTGGTTTTGTCTCAGTGGCTGGGTTTAACTGGGTTCACCTAAGAAAAAAAATTGTTCTACAGCCTTTATGATTATTAATTCAGTATTTTTATCATATTTTTGTTATATTTTAAAACAACCCCGAATACATCCAGTGGTAATAAACACATTTTTCCTACGCTGTCACCTGGTTTTAAATATTTCATTGTTTGAATGGTCAAGTTAAAAAAAAATAAAAAATGGCAGTATTAAAAGCTAAGAATAAACATATCTATGCAAATAACTCAACTTGGATATTGAAAGTTTAGGAATAGCTTTACTGTCAGTTTGAAAATAAAATTCCGTGTTTCTGAAACCTCGCTGGAACGTCAGGTGATTGATAAATCATTTTCTTGTTGCTGCTCCACAACTGTTCAGTTTCGGATTTTGTATGGGAAACTTTCAAGCAGCTCTGGTGGATTTACTAAGAAGCAGAGCTTAAATGTTAGAAGCTCCCAACTCCTACTGGGGAGCAGGATTCCTAATATTTCCTGAAGGTTCATTTAGTATCCTGTAATAATGAATCCTAAAGATTGGTGGGTTTTCTGGATGTGTTCTGTTTGCTCACTGCAGTCTCATTTCCTCGGAAAAACTGGCTCCAAATGCCCTTTTTATTATATATTTGTTTTTTGTCATCTCTGTCCCGAGGTGCAAAGGGCACCCAGACTCAGAGTTTGCTGCTGTGGAAATGGAATTACCTTTATAAAATCAGAGGCTTGCTCTTTGTGCCCGCAAGCCTGGAGGGACCACAAGCAGGATTTCTTTAATATAAAGCGTTAAAAAAAAAAATAAAATCAAATCGGTGTTGCCATCGCGACTGAAGTTTGGTTAATCCCCGTTTCACAGCCAAAAGCCACCGAAATAAATAAATAGATAAATTAATTTAAATAAATATGAAAGATAAATAGAAAAGGCAGGTAGGTGGACGGATGGAGGGATGACAGCTGTGGGAGGTAAGGGCTACTCTATCTCGCAGGGATTTTGGGAGCCTCCTGAGCACGGGAGTCTTTTCCCACGCGGAAAGCCACTTTCAATTATTCTGCTTGAAAGGTCGAGCTACAGAGAAATGTGTGTTTATACAGAAATGTGTGTTTATACAGAAATATGAGTTTACACAGAAATAGCTCGATGTAGGCGAGGCGCAGGCGGCCGGCACGGACAGCCCCGGGGTCCTCCCAGGCTGCGCGGCGCCCGCGCCCGGCCCCACGTGGCTCCCACGTGGTGCTACGGGAGCGAAACCGGGGGAGCAGCGCCGGGAGCCGCGGGAGCAGCGCCGGGAGCCTCAGCCATGCAGCGCCGCAAGGTGGACAACCGCATCCGCGTCCTCATCGAGAACGGCGTGGCGGAACGGCAGCGGAGCCTGTTCGTGGTGGTGGGAGACCGCGGCAAGGACCAGGTAACGCCGTCCCGGAGGGATGCGGAGGTTGTGGGTGCTGAGACTCACCCGGGCCTGTCGTAATTCCTCAGTCCCTGCTCGTTTCTGCCTCCGGCAGGAGTTAAACACTCACAGCCCCAATTAGGCAATGGGGCCGGAGCGGGAGGGAACTCTCGGGGACGGAGGGATTGGAAATGGTGCGTGAGACCTCCCTCGGACGTCTCCTGTCTGGGAAGCTCATGAACATCAAATGAAACTCAGGACAGCCTGGGGTTTGTGTGTTCGGTTTGGTATTTTTAAACTGGGGCAAAGGATATTGGATTTTCTGGCCAGCTGGAGGCTTTTTCCACTCGGTTCTGCCCTGAGCTGTGTTGGTTTCTCTCTCGGAGTGGGCTTTGAGACGTCTCACAGATGAACCTACTCGGTGATATGGAGGAAATTAAGTGCTAAATTCGTTTCTCTTCAGAGACTCTGGCCCTGTGTTTTTCGGGCGAGGAAGGGATGAACAGCACGGCAAAACCATGATGTTTAGGATAAGTCAGTTCAAAGAATCACAGAATTGTTCAGGGTCGAGAAAACCCCATCCCAGATCACTGGGTCCCGCAAAACCAGCCACTAACCCCCCTCCCCAAGTGCCACATCTACGTGGCTTTTAAATCCCTGCAGGGATGGGGACTTCACAGCCTGCTCAGGGAAGAGATTTTACTTTATATCCAACCTAAATCTCCCCTGAGGCCGTTTCCTCTCCTCTTGTCCTTTGTTCTGAGCCTGACCTGGCTGTCCCCTCCTGTCAGGAGCTGTGCAGAGCCACAAGGTCCCCCCTGAGCCTCCTTTTCTCCAGGCTGAGCCCCTTTCCCAGCTGTCTCAGCCTCTCCTGGTACTCCAGACCCTTCCCTGGATGTGCTCCAGTCCCTCAGTGTCTTTCTTGCAGCCAGTTTGTGGGCAAATAAAAATAAACTGATCATGAAAAAAAAAAACAAAACAAAAAAACCAAAACTTGGAGAAGAGTGAGTTATTCAGGTGGCAGTACAGGAATTTTGGCATTATTTACTGAGGGGTTCTGGCATTTCCCAGGTCTGGTTGTGTTCATTGTTTCCTCTGAAACAATCTTGGTAAAATCTGTATTCCATATGGATTCCATAATCCATATGGATTATCCATGAGAGACAAACACTAGGAACTGTGTTTAGCCTGGAATTGTCAGGGTTAGTTGTGCCAGAGAAGGGAACTAAAGGACCAGGAGGTAAAATCCAGTGTCCTGCAGCCCTGGGGAAGGCACAGGCACAGTTTCACTTCATGCCGAGGCATCCCTCTGTTCCCCACGGTGGAAATACAGCTGTAAAACTCAGTCCAGGAAAACTCTTTGCTTTTTGATGTTCCCCTGGGAGCTGTTTGTGAGTGCTGTGTGCTTTGGCAGGTCGTTATCCTTCATCACATGTTGTCCAAGGCCACGGTGAAGGCCAGGCCCTCTGTGCTGTGGTGCTACAAGAAGGAGCTGGGCTTCAGCAGGTGAGAGATCTGTCTTGCTGCTCTCTGGGGAGCTGAGGGATTTGGGTATTAGGGGAAGCCAGGTTTGTTCCTGGAGGAGCTGAGGGAAGCTTGCTCTTCCAGCACTGAAATTTGGCTCCATGGATAGAGTTGACAGGGGCAGAAAGTACCTCTGGTTTTTCTCCTGTAGCTCTAACACTGACTCTGCTGCCCTGGACCAAATTCCCTCTCACCTTTTTGACCTCAAAACTTGGCTTCCTCAGCCATTTAACCTCAGTCATATTTAGGATTGAGCTCTGACTTCCAGACTCAGCCTTGAAGACCCTTTTCTCAAACCCTTTCCCAAGAAAACTCCTGTATGATTTTTTTTCCTCCCCCAGCCACCGGAAGAAGAGGATGAGGCAGCTCCAGAAGAAGATCAAGAGTGGAACTCTGAACATCAAGGATGATGATCCCTTCGAGCTGTTCATAGCAGCCACAAACATCCGCTACTGCTATTACAACGAGACTCATAAGATCCTTGGGAACACCTTTGGGATGTGTGTCCTTCAGGTGAGGAATTGCTTGGCTCCCAAAAGGGCTTCACAATAGTGAGTTGAAATGTTGCAGGGATAGGATTTGTCACTCCTGTCACTTCAGTTTTGGTGGCCTTGCTTGTCCCTCAGGAGTTGTGTGAGGGTGAGGTGGCTTCGTTGGTAACAGGACGTTTGGTGGTGCAAATTTCAGGGTGAATTAAACTTTGAGGAATAAAGTTTTTAGGCTTTCAGTAGGAGCCAGCTGCACTGCTGGACTCTGGGCAGCCCTGAAGTTCTTTTTAATCTTTTTACAAGGATTTTGAAGCCTTGACTCCCAACTTGTTGGCCAGAACTGTGGAGACAGTGGAAGGTGGCGGACTTGTGGTGATTCTGCTGAGAACTATGAACTCCCTGAAGCAGCTCTATACAATGACCATGGTATGTGCAGCACAATGTGTCCTCTGCCAGCAGCTGCATTGAGGTGATGCTGAGTGGGTATTTATTGATTCTGTTATGGGCTGTTGTCTTCCTTCCATCATCTCTCCTGCTCCTTATTACACTCACGCATTTCTGAAATGCTGCAGGTGTGGGTGTTTCACAACAAAGTCAGAATCCTGTCTGGGATGTGCTGTGGCTGAAAATAGAGAGACAAGAGTGGGAAAGAAGGGGTCACAATCCCATAAATGTCACTGTCCCTGGTGCCCTTTCTCCAGGCTGACATTTTTCTTTCTCTTTTGTTTGCTTTTTCTTCCAGGACGTTCACTCTCGGTACAGGACAGAGGCGCACCAGGACGTGGTGGGGAGGTTCAATGAGAGGTGAGAGGCTCAGAGTGCAAAGGATCTGGGCTGTCTGCCCAAGGAGAGCACCAGCAGCAAGGCTGGGTGTTCCTGGTGGGAAGACATCCCACAGGTTTGCATTGGAGCAGGCCTTCTTTGGAAGCTGGACTTACTCAGCCGTGGCTAGCTGTAAATACTCTGTGTTTAGGGGAGGGTTCAGATGAGGCACCTGGGAGTGCTGCTGGGGTTTTCACTCAGTTCCCTCTGCCTGCTCAGGTTCATTCTGTCCCTGGCCTCGTGCAAGACCTGCCTGGTGATCGATGACCAGCTGAACATCCTTCCCATCTCCAGCCACGCTGCAAACATCACTCCTGTCCCCCCTCAGTCCCAGGTCAGTGAGTGATCCCAACACTTTTCCCTGGCAGAAATCCCTCTCAGTTGGCCATGGGGTGTTAAAGATTTAAAAACAGGGAATTTTTTTGTATTTCACCCTGATTTATATCAAAGGATAGTATTGCAGAGAGAAAGCAGACTGTTCTGCAAAAATTATGTGGGTGAAACTTGGGGAACTGTTTTTTTTCCTATACTCTGCTTATTTTTTTTTTAATTTTCTGCCTCATCTCATTTTGTGCTTATTAATTTTCCTGTACTGCTGCTCAGACCAGTGAGGTGGAGCTTGATTGTGGTTGCATGGAGGGATTTCCAGCTGATGGGACAGATGGGATAAGACAAACAAAAATACTTCTTTGGCAGTTGGAGGGTGGGAGAGCACTCTGGAAATAAGTATCTTTCAGGCTCAAGACACAGCTGGAAGCTGTGGCAGTTATTTCAGTTTCTGAGTTAACACCTGTCACATTCCAGGAAAAATTCCATGAGGATGATCCAGACACATATTTGCACTGTTAGAAATGTGTCCTTTTTATTACTTCCAGTTGTCCACTGCAGTAAAGTGAAACCAATTTTAAACAGAAATCTTGAAGGATTTGAACTGTGCTGTGTGGCCTGAGAAAGATTAAAAAAACAAACAAACAAACAAAAAACCCCAAAATAAAACAGCCTCATTTTACCATTAGAACAACAGTGAGAGCAGCACAAAATGCTTATCTGTTGGCTGGAGAGGCTGGTGCCTTTGGAATTTTAAGTGGCATCCAGGAAAATCAGCCATCATTCCCATCTAAAACTGATTATGTTTGTGTCCAAGTGTATTGTTTGGCTCTGAACTTCTTGATATTATTTTGGTATTGGTGCTGCAGTAGTTCTTCCCCCTACATGGGCACTTCATGTGGCAGGTGTAACAAAGACCATGAACGTCCAAAGACTGAAAAATGAATTAAATTATTCAGAACACTTTTGTATTATCTGTTTTACCTAGCAGTGCCATTCTGTGATTACAATGTACTGCAAAATCATTGCCCTTTTTACCTTCCAAGCCTGGGGAAGTCAGGACTGGGGAACCTCTTTGTGACCATTCTCCTGAAGATGCCTGCTAATTTAAGTGTTAAATCCACATCTGTCCATACAAATTGTTGTGGGTTTGGGGTTCTTCCTGTGCTAACTTTCCTTCCAGATCCCTTTCTCTCCCTGACCAAATGTGTCAGAGGACACCACAAAGGCAGGATGGTGCTGAGATGTCCTTGGCTCATCCTGTTGTGTGCCCTTAGGAGGAGAGCCTGCGGCCCCAGGACTTGGAGCTGAGGGAGCTGAAGGAAAGCCTGCAGGACACCCAGCCCGTGGGAGTGCTGGTGGATGGCTGCAGGACCCTGGATCAGGTGGGTGTGCTGGCCAGAGCTGAGCTCCTCTGGCTGTGGTGCGAGGGAAGCTCACCAGATGTTCTCGGGGCGTTTCTGATCCTCAGGCAAAAGCGGTTCTGAAGTTCATCGAAGCCATTTCTGAGAAGACCCTGAGGAGCACTGTGGCATTAACAGCAGCCAGGGGACGAGGGAAATCTGCTGCTTTAGGGCTGGCTATTGCTGGAGCAGTAGCTTTTGGGTGAGTGATCCTCCCCTCCAAGCCCTCAGGCCTTACCTGCATCCCTGAGTTTAAAAAAAAACCAAAAACAAAAACAAACAACAAAAAACAAAACCAACATGACAGGATCTGAATATATTTGCCATTTCCAATCTTAAATCCCTCATTTTCAGTCTTGTGTCTTTTGATTGCTGCATGCAGTGTTGGTTAAATTTTTCTTAAAACACAAAATAGTCACACATAAATCGAGAAAAGCATCTATAGAAATCTGCTGTCTTTTGGTTATTAGGTAAAGCCAACCCCTCCTGTTAAAAACCCATCCTATTTAGTACTTACGTGGTAAGATTTGTTAGAGAAATCATTCAGCTCTTGTTTTGCTTTTTTCTCTGCAGTTACTCCAATATCTTTGTCACATCTCCCAGCCCTGACAACCTTCACACTCTCTTTGAGTTCATTTTTAAAGGCTTTGATGCCCTGCAGTATCAGGTATGGGGAGCAGACTATTTTACAATACTTTCAAAGCATTTCTGCCCACAAAGTTTAATACCTCATCTGTGCTTTTGACTACATATATTTGCTACCAGCCTTTTTTACCATGTTCTGCAAGAAAAGAAATCATGGTAGAGTTATGTTTCTTTCTCTGTTTTTAAGCAGGATAAACCAGTTTATTTGTGAAGCAGATTTTAACATCAATAAATAATTTCCCAGTTCTTAGGCCTCTGAGGCTTTTATAAGAAATTTTGATTAGAATGTGAAATAACAATGTCTGAGCTTATTCTGATGATGATGGTAAATTACTTTTTTTCATAGATCATGGCTTTTTATATATTTTAAAAATCTTATTTTCCAGGAACACCTGGACTATGAGATTGTTCAGTCCTTAAATCCAGAGTTCAACAAGGCAGTGGTCAGAGTAAATGTGTTCAAGGAGCACAGGCAGACCATCCAGGTAATTGCCATTCTTGCCTTTCCAGTTTCTGTTCCTGGCTGTTGTTTTTTCCACTGTTGAAGTTGTTTTGATTTTAAGCATGTTCATTCTGTGTGATGTGTAACTGTGCTGAAAGGCAGATCTTTAGGGAATGACTTCCTCAAAATACTTTATTTCAGGAAATAATTTGTAGATTCCAAAGCTCCCTTGGGGGTTTCTCCCAAAACAAAAGCGAAGGAAGGTGAAAGGAGCAGTGCAGGAAGAGCTTTTAGTGATTAGATTTCCTTAATTTTCCTCACCTCTGCAGATGAATTAATGTGGAATTGTGCTAAACAAGACGTGTCAGCCAGTCCTTGTTAGGGCAGCACAGCCCCTCTCCTGACTTTCTGTTTTTCCACATCTCATTCTCTGGCTTGGTGTTTGCGGAGAGGAGGGGCAGCAAAGAGCTTTGCAGGGTCGCAGCTGTGTGAGTTGTGGTGTTTCCCTGAGTTTCCCAGGCTGCTGCTGGCAGTGACAGTGTCCCCTCATTTGCAGTACATACACCCTGCTGATGCTGTGAAGCTGGGCCAGGCCGAGCTCGTGGTGATCGATGAAGCTGCCGCCATCCCTCTGCCCCTGGTGAAGAACCTGCTGGGCCCTTACCTGGTGTTCATGGCTTCCACCATCAATGGGTGAGGCTGGGAGCAACCATTCCCTGCTGGGGAGAGCCTTGGGTGTCTGCCTGGCTCCTCGCTGCAGCCCTTGTGTGTCCTGGTTTCCAGGTATGAGGGCACGGGTCGGTCGCTGTCCCTGAAGCTCATCCAGCAGCTCCGCCAGCAGAGTGCCCAGAGCCAGGTGACCCTGACGGCAGAGAACAAATCCACAGCCACTGCCAAGCTCACCTCAGGTACTGCACCCCTGGCTTGTGTGTGTCCCTGTGGTGCTGTCAGCCAGATCCCAGGGCTGTCCCACACACCCACACGCTTTGCAGCCGTGGGAAAGGGCTTGTGTGGGGAAATGATGGAGCTCTGCTGTTCTTCCCTCACGCGTTTCAGATGGAAGGCTTTTAAAGAGGTGACAGGTGACAGTTTTCTGATCTGGGAGCCCTTCAGAGCACAGGGATCCTGTGGGAAGCCTGCCTGGCTGAATGTCCTTTGCAACCCTTGCAGCTCGGACCTTGCACGAGGTGTCCCTGCACGAATCCATCAGATACGCCCCTGGGGACCCCGTGGAGAAGTGGCTGAATGATCTCCTGTGCCTGGACTGCCTCAACATCACCAGGATCATCTCTGGCTGCCCTCTGCCTGACACCTGTGACCTGTATCCTTGCTGAATGTTTCTCAGCCTGGGTGGTGGTTGCTTCTGTAGCTGCTGGGATAAGCTTTTCCCTGAAACCTCGCTCCTGGAGTTAAGCTCTCATTGTGGTGTGTATTGCCAGGACATCACCACTCCCCAGTTTTGCTGCAGAGACAACCTCAAGGAAGGGTTGCATGAAGGGAAGTCCTTGTTGGAGTTACAAAAAGTTTATCTTTACAGATGAAGGGTGTGAAAGCTGGAAACACTGCCCAGCATCATTTATTCTTGTAGATTAAGCTGTGGCGTCCAAGAGGACGTGCCAGCTTGTGGCCCAGATATTGAAAATAAACCAACAGGAAACTTTTTCCTGGTTTCCAAGGAGGTTTTTTTTCCTTAATCCCTGTGTCTAGATACTATGTAAATAGAGACACACTCTTCTGTTACCACAGAGCATCAGAAGTTTTCCTGCAGAGGCTCATGGCCCTTTATGTGGCTTCACACTACAAGGTAGGGCTTGGGCTTCTTACAATCAATTTCATTCCCCATTTCAGTGTGGAATTTTCTGGGGACAGCAGTGCTTGTTATTCAGGACAGCCTGACTGAGATTTCTCAACAGCTTCTGTTGCTTCTTGTTGTGTACAGAGCTGTATTCTCCTTCCTCTGAGATCTCTGCCTCGGTCCTGACTGTACATACTGCATTTCCAGATAGTCTGGAATATTTTTGCCTTGAGAAAATTTGGAGACTAGAATTCTAAAGGAGCCTCCAAGCTTGTCAGGGTTTTATCAGTGCTGAACCTCATTTGCAGTTCTCTTTACCATGTTCTGGTGGACTCAAGTTTATCAAGAGCAGCACCATTATGAGACTGAAAAGAGGAATAATTCCTCTCAAGGCTTCAAGACCAGGTGTGATCTGTAAATGTGAGTGAGGAAGTCCAGAAGTGCCTAACTACTGACTTCTAAAAATGTGAGGCTTAAAAAAGAAATCAGGATTTGGTATTTGGGAGTTAAGGAGCTGTATGAAAACAGGAAGTTCAGGTTCAAACATATTAAAGCACATATTAAATTACCTTGAGGAGAACAGAAGCAGTCTGGGGAGGGTGACAGCCATGAGCTGGCCTGGGAGCTCCTCCATCCCTCAGCGTTGTACGAGTCCCAAATTTCCTAATAGCTCTACATTTGGAAAACAGAGGGATTGTTTAGAAATCAGCTGGATTTTGAAGCTCTCCTCATGGAATAACCATTTGGGCAACACTCTCAGGCACATTTGTGGCATTCTCGGGGTTGTCCTGTGCAGGGCCAGGGGCTGGACTCAATCCTGATGGGTCCCTTCCAGCTCAGGGTATGCTGTGATTCCCTGGACACTTTTCCATCTTTCTGATGTCTTTGCCCTCCAGAACTCCCCCAATGACCTCCAGATGCTCTCTGATGCCCCTGCCCATCACCTCTTTTGCCTTCTGCCGCCCGTTCCACCCACCCAGAATTCCTTACCAGAAGTCCTGGCTGTTGTTCAGGTAAGAGAACGACCCGAGTGTCACTTTTGATCTCAGTGTAGCTGAGCAGGAGGGAGCATTTTATGTGTGCTCATGGTTCTGTGTCTTTCCTGGCAGGTGTGCATGGAGGGAGAGATCTCCCGCCAGTCCATCATGAACAGCCTTTCCAGGGGAAAGAAAGCCTCTGGTGATCTTATTCCCTGGACCATCTCAGAGCAGGTGGGTGATGTGGCCGTGCACTCGCACCCAGGGCGTATTTCACGTATTCCTTGTTCCCAGAGTGCCCAGCTGTGTCCTTTCAATGGGCTTTTTGTCCCTTGTGCAGTTCCAGGATCCGGATTTTGGGGGCCTCTCCGGCGGGCGCGTCGTTCGCATCGCGGTTCACCCGGATTACCAGGGGGTAAAGTACCCGGGACCCAGCGGTGCTGGTGCCGTGGGAATGGCTCTCTGGGCAGAGCTCAGGAACAGGGAAAACACTGCAGTCCCTCCAGGTTTTTGCACTTTAAGCTCAGGGCACCAGACCAGTGCTCCCATCGTTCTTAGTTGGCGTGGGAGCATCCCAAGCTGCCGTGCACAATCCAGACCCAGGGATATTTTCTGTGACATTACCAAGTGTTTGGTGTTTTCTGAGTGCCAGAGTTAAACCCCAAGAGTCATTACACAGCCCTGAACTACCAGGGCTGGTGCTGATTTCAGACAGCCTGGTTCTGTACTGCCCTTCTCTCTGGAGCTGCCACGTGGGCAAGAAAAGCATTTTTGCAGTGCCTGAGTGAGGTCTGCCCTGCTGATTGTTCATGGGTTTTAAGGGGAGGACGTCGTTGCCCTGTAATAAAAACCTCATTTTGCTCACAGTGTGTTGTTGCCTCCTCACAGATGGGCTATGGCAGCAGAGCTCTGACTTTGCTGCAGATGTACTACGAAGGCAAATTCCCATGTTTGGAAGAAGAAACAGTTCAAAAGCCGAAAGAAATCACAACTGTGAGCAGTGAGGTATGGTAATTTTTTAAAATGTTCTGTCATGCTAAGCTGCACCATTTCCCCTGAAGTCTCTACTCTGCAGGGAGGAAATACTCAGATTTGATTTTCATACAGAAGAAGAGCTTGAATTTGCATTTTTCTGTGGGGATTGCTGCTAACCCATTTCTACTTTCTTTTCCAGACTGTTGGCTTATTAGAAGAGGTTGTGACACCTCGGAAAGATTTGCCTCCTTTGCTGCTCAAACTGAGTGAGAGACAAGCTGAGCACCTGGACTATCTCGGGGTGTCTTATGGCCTGACACCCAGATTGCTCAAGTAGGACATGATTCTATTTCCCAGTTACATCTTGCCTTTCTAAAACAGAAAATGGGCTTTACTTGCCCCATTTTTCCATGGTGTAGAAGTAAGAACAGACTGTGATACGTAGGGAGTGGTTAGATTCTAATCCCTGTGACCTGTAGAAACTGGAGGTGCTGCTGACTTCAGAGCTGGTGGTGGTTTTCCTGGCTGATGTAAACGCCTTTCACAGCACCTTGAAAGTTTGTGCATTTTTTGCCCTCACATTCATAATTTTTCACTCCCCTGAGCTGGACCCTCAATCAGGTGGGTGCTGTTCCTGCTTTCTGTCAGTGCTCATTTGCACTGACTTGTGGAATGTCTTAAGAGACTTGTGCTTGCTTCTCACCAGCTGTCCTTGTAACAGCAGATAAAATTGCATTTAGCCACAGTTTATTACTGTGTGGTCAACAGCTCCACAATTCTCAGCGTGTTCCCTCCTTTTCCCAGGTTTTGGAAGCGTGCTGGATTTGTGCCAGTTTATCTGAGGCAGACCCCTGTAAGTACCACACTGCTGCTGAGTGAAAATCCAGCCCTGCTGAAATCCCTGGGCACATGTTCCTGTAGGTTCTGTGAGAAGGGGTTTGGGGCAGGAAGGTTTGCTGAGGCTGCTTTTAGGGCTTGGTTTATGTTCATTTTTATTTTTTGGCCTTATGGTTTAAGGAGTAGAGTTGTAGGGTTGTGAATGTGGGCCTCCAAGTAATTAGCACATAAAAATCTAGAGCTGTTGAGGGCTATTAATGTAGTTATTGGTAAAATAGCTGAGATTTACCATATTCTAGAAGTTCACAGGTTTTCCATTAGGTGGAGGTGGTCAGTAGCAGTTGATGCATTTGTTATTGTAGATTTAGAAGATATTTTCCTTACTCAGCTGAGCACAGAGTGCAAAGGGTTTATGGGGGTGATGGGAAATCCATCACAGAATCACGGAATTGTTTCTTATTTATCAGAATGACCTGACAGGGGAGCATTCCTGCATCATGCTGAAGATGCTCAATGAAGAGGACTCTGAGCAGGAACCTTGGCTCACTGCCTTCTGGAAAGGTAACTCTGATCCTGCTGTCTCTGCCAGAACCCTCTGGGCTGTTTATTATTCTAGAGGTCCGCTGAGGTAATTAATTTTCTCCTCTTGCCCTGTAGATTTTAGGAGGCGCTTCCTTTCCCTGCTTTCCTACCAGTTCAGCACCTTCTCTCCCTCCTTGGCACTGAACATTCTACAGAACAAAAACATCAAACAGCAGCCCCAAGCACGTGAGTACCCTGACTGGGGCAGCTCTAAGTTCACGTGGCTGGAGCCTGGCTCCTGCCATTTGCTGCTTCCTGGAGGTGTTCAACAGAGGAGAGTCCTGTGCCTTGTGGGGTTGTAGTGTCTGTGTTGGCTAGAGGGATGTTCTGCTGCAGCAAGGGGACAAACCTCTTGTACAGCAAAGCCAGTGTGAATTGCTAAAGGCAAAGGAAAACCAGGAAATACCCGAATGAACGCTGAACACGGAGGTGCTGGGCAGCTCTGGAGAACGCTGCCCACCTGGCTGTCTTTTCCTTGTCCCCACCAGCCATCAGCCGTGCCGAGCTGGAGTCAGTGTTCATCCCCTACGACCTGAAGAGGCTGGAGATGTACTCCCGCAACATGGTGGACTATCACCTCATCATGGACATGGTTCCCACCGTTGCCAGGATGTTCTTTCTCAGCCAGATGGGAGAAATCTCCCTCTCGGCCGCGCAGGCGGTGCGTACGGACGGGGCGGAGCCAGGATTTGGGAGAGCAGTGGGGAATGTGTCTGGATTTGCTCTGTGCCTGAAACATGTGTCTTCTCCTCAGGCGCTCTTCCTAGGGATTGGCCTGCAGCATAAATCTCTGGACCAGCTGGAAAAGGAGCTGGAACTGCCCAGCAGTCAATTGATGGGACTTTTCAACAGGATCATCCGCAAAGTAGTGCAGGTGGGAGCAGCAGGACAAGCCTGGGTCCTGTGGGACCATAATTCCAATATTAACAGAACATACGGTGCCAAGAGAGAGCTGGATCAGAGCTGGGCATCCTTAACAGGTCCCCAATTACTGACCATAAACTTCTTGGCAAGGTGGGGAAAATCCCACCTGGAAAATGTGCTCATGGCAGGGGGTTTGGAACTGGATGATCTTTAAGGTCCCCTTCAACCCAAATCACTTCATGATTCTGTGTAGTGAATTCCCAGATAAGAATGCTTATCTTACAGTTTTCCATGCTGAAATGCCCTGACCAGAATGCTGAGCAGACAAGCCACATTGCCTGAGCCAATGTTCACAGCATTGGTGGCATCTCAGCTTTCCTTGGAAAAAAAAAAAATTTTTTTTTCCAGTGTTATCTAGAGGTAGACTTGAAATCTAGTGAAATAATTGGAAAGTTTTAGATCTGGCTCCTGGTTTTCTTTCTGTGTAAGGTTCAGGATAGCAAAGCTCCTGAAGTCTGGCATTAGGAATTCATTGTGGAGGTGATAAATGGTGTTTTAAAGACCAAGTCTTACATGTGCTGGGTTTATTTCATTTTCAGCTGTTCAACACAGTCCAGGAAAAAGCTGTGGAGGAGCAGATGGCAGCAATAAAGGATGTTGTGATGGAGCCAACGCTGAAATCTTTAAATGACGATTTGGTAATTACAAACTTTATTCCTGATTCATACATAAACACTTCAGGGAGTTCCCTTGAGGGCAGAAACATTAAATTTTCTTAGATGGAAAGGGGTTCCACACCATGTCTGGCACTGCGAGGGAGTTAAAACCTGACAGATTTGCATTATGTGCACCTGGAGTTGTGCCTTAAAGCTGCAATATGAGGTTTTCCCAGAAAATTACAAGTTTGTGTGTACAAATAATGTAAAAATGAAATTAGACAAAAGAGAGAAGCTATTCAGGACCAGCTGGTATTTGTCTTAGGGGATGTATTTGTGGGAAGAGGCATTTTCCTCCCATTACAAAGTCACTGTTGCCCTCAGGACCTAATGCATCTTGTGCTGTCCTTTTTCAGGAGGAGGCTGCAAAGGAATTCCAAGAAAAGCACAAGCAAGAAGTGATGAAACTGAAGGAAATGGACCTTACACAGTAAGGATTCATCTGCCTGGGTCTCAAATCCCATTTTTCCCTGGGTGGAATGCTGGGTCTTGCTGGGATTTGTGCACAAGGCTGTAGGTGCAGTAAACCATCAGTAAATGAGAACTAGTGTGTGTTGTCAGCAGTGGGTAAAACATTAAAAAAAAAACCCAAATCAACACAAAAAGAGCAACCAGCCAAAGCTTTTACTCAAGTGCTAGCAGATTTCCATCTTTCTGGACCAACAGGAGTTACAGATGCCACTGATTCTCCTTCTTCTCTCTCCCCTCCCTCTTCTTGTCCTACAAACACTGTTCACTGTGCTGATGTCCCAGGAAAGTTATCTGGCTTGGCTCTAAATTGATATCTGTGAAATCCAGCCAAAGGAATAAGAGCTTCTTTGAATCTTTGGTTGTCAAGGTTGCAGAAAGGACAAGAAGAGATGTGATTTGAAGTGACTTGAAAGTCATAAGTAGAAAATACCACCAGAATGTCTTAAAATTAATGCCATTTTGTAGCATTGATAGTACTACATACCTTTTTGTCATTTTGGACCGTGTTTCCTTTTTGCTTTTTTTTTTTTTTTTTCCTCAGCCAGAAATAGATTTTTGTTCTCCTCTGTGAGGAGACAGAGACAAAAATCTATTCTGAATACTTTTCAATGCAGGTTATAGAAACCTCATCTATTCCAGACATCCAAGAACTTGAGATGGAGAGCAGTCATCACTCCATTTTGCTACACAATTGCTTTGCCTCTGGAAATCTGGGTGTAATTCCAGGGTGCTTGAACACCCAGACAAGGGCCAGAGGACATGAGCTTATTTGAGTAGCAATTATTGTCTTTATTTCTCTTTTCAAAAGCAAGCTGCAGCTCTTCACTTCTTCCCAGACTGATTTAGAAAAGTTGTCCCATGCCAGCTTTGCCAGCCTGACTTTGTGTGCATTTCCCAAATCTGATTTGGTTGGGTGCTGGCACAGTGGCTTTGTTTGTTGAGTAGAAACACCTTATTTTTATGGTGGAGGTTTTTTGTTTGTTTTTTGTTTGTTTTTTTCCTTTGTGCTAACAGTTTGACCTGACTTTCCCTTTGCCTTTCCCACTTAGGTACATTATCCGGGGGGATGATGAGGAGTGGAACGAGGTGCTGAGCAAAGCAGGACAGAACGCTTCCGTCGTCAGCTTGAAAAGGTCAAGGGAGTTGGAATCTTCCAGAGAGGTCTCTCTGGTCTTTTCCTGCTGGCTTGGTTCAAATGTTTTCCAAAAGAGTGGAGCCTAAGGGTTAAATGCAGGTTAAGTGAACTGGGTGTCCTGGATAGATGCTCAGTTTTCCTGGGGGAATTGGGGTGTGAGCAGCTGCGAGCTGTACTCCCCCATGTTTCTGTGTTGCCTTAAGAACAGTCCTCTCTTCATTAGCTTGTGTAATTCTGACTTTATTGCTGCTGATCTGATCCTGATCCCATACAGTTGCTAGAACTATTCCTCCCTTGGGTCACTCATTGTACTGACTGCCCCATTTGCTTTGGGATCTAACACTGGGTGGGAGCCCCTGGAGGTGGCACTGGAGAAAATGCGAATTCAGGGAAGAAAAATTCTTTCAAATGTGAGCTTGAGCCTGGAAAATGTCTATTTTTCTGCAATTCCTTAATTTTCATCCGTCTTCTTTCTTCTGCCTTGCCCAGCATGTAATCTTCTCACATTTTTCCTTGGGGGTTTATAGCTGACACTTCCCTGCTCACTTATTTCCGCTTCCTGGGGTGCCTGACAGCTCAAGGAATTATGTGATCTCTATTCCATCCTTTCACGTTTTTTTCCAAGCTGTAGGTTTCCAAAAGCCTGCCAGGAAGGAGGGAGTCCTAGCAGCTGATTATAAAGATCAGAGCTTGGAATTCTGTTGTGTTTGCTTGAGTCAGAATCCAGGGCAGGGACAAAATGCATTGCTTAAAACTATCAGTGGTAATTTCTCTTCTAGCTACTCTAAATTCCAGGTGCCCCATTTAGGACACATAAAGTTTTGAAAAGCAAAGACAAGAGCTAAAAATCAAGCTCACCTGCATTAGATAATCTCAGGAGCCTATAAAATCTAAGTCAGGCTCTTGTTTGTGCTTTTTCTAGCACCAAGTTTAAAATTTTCTCCCTTGCTCCCATTTTGCAACAACATTTTCCCTGCTGGCTGGCAATCCAGTGTATTTTTAACTGATGTTCTGTACCTGTTTTCCAGTGAGAAGAAAAGAAAACTAGAAACAGCACGAGGACCCAAGCAACAGAAGAAATTTAAGAAGACTAAAGATCTAAAGCAGAAGAGGAAGAAATGACTTAAAATCCAATCAATGAACTTGAATGAACAAGTGCTGTACTTAAGGAGTCCTATTCTCTAAAGCAAGAGACTCCTGTGGAGGGAAGAAAAATCCTTAGAGGCATTTTTCAGGTGTTTGTATTGTGGGAAGAACATTGTTCAAGTCTTTGTATGAAGAATTTTAAATGAAATGTGACTGCAGAGTGTAAATGAGGACCTGGGATGCACTGGGATGTTACAAAGGTGCTTGAGCAGCTGCAGTGTTGCCATTCCAAGAGGGCAGATCAGTCTGTCAACTTCCTGCATCCTAATGCTTCTGTGGTTTATTAAACAAGAGTTTGGACAACAAAGGACAGAAATCTGACTCTTGACCTCTGCAGCTGCTGGTTCTGGTGGTCCTTTGGAGCTTGAGGGGGTCTTACCTGCTTTGTCTTTGGGGCTGGCTCTGTCTCCATGCTGTCCTAGAGCTGCCCCTTGGCTCTGCTGGAAAGTTCTGTGTTCAGGTTGCCAGAAATCAGCACTGTTGTACCAAAACCCATTTGTTTGATGTTCTCCTTGACCTCAGGGGCCAGCACTGAAGTTCCCAGCAGGTTGGCAATAACTGTGTGCCAGTCTGGAGCTGGGACTTGCTGTGACCCCGGCTCTGCTGCCTGTCAGACTCCAGAGGATGCAAACCTTTGCCACAGAGTGTCCCAGTCCCAATCCTGAGTGCCCTGGTGCATTGCCTTGATACTCTTCTGGCTTTTTTCCCTGGGGGGTTGGAACAGAGACCTCCCTGCAGCTGATGGCACAGCGGTGTTGTATTTACCTGCAGATCTCTCAGCTCCTTTTCCTGGCAAATCCTAAGGAAACAGTTCCTTACTGAGTAAAGACAGCTCTTCTACTCTAGGAGGCTGATTAATTAAAAACACAGGGTTTGCACAGCACAGCCTGTACCTGCCTGTGCTTTGGAAGGCTCTGGTGCCTGTGGTGTGCCACCACAGCTGGTGACAGTGGCACATCCCTGAGCAGGGACAGCAGCAGCTGCAGCCCTCAGGGGCTGGGGTCACCCAGCAGCACTGCCAGGGCTGTGGTGGCCACTGGCTGCCCTGAACTGGCTCCAAAGATCTTGGAAAGGGAGCAGACATGGAAGGCAAGGAGTCAGAGGCTCTGGAGAGCTGCGGCCAGGAAGTGCACGGAAGAAAAGGCGAGTGTGAATTCTCCCTGGTTTTCCCGTTAGCGTTAAAAATACTGGTGTGCACCCTGAGAGGGTCTGTCCTCTTGTTAATTCCTTGGAGCCTGTTGGAGTGCTGGCATGGATTTAGGAGGAGCCAAGTATCCTGGAGCTGTGAGGTTTTTTCCTGTCAGAAATCCATCCTGGGGATGTTTTCCCTGGCTGTCCCAAGTGGAAGGAACAGCTTTGGAGTTGTTGTTGCAGCCCCAGTGGGTGCGTGCCCTGAAAACCAGTTCAGGATTGTTCATCCGGGTCTGCCTCTGACCTGTGTCTTCCAGGGAGTCTGCTGGAGTTCTGGATATCCCAGTGCTGCTTTTTAAAGAGGGAATTCCAAACACAGTAAGTCAATCATTGAAGCTGAGCTGTCCCAGTGGTGGGTTGTAAAGGGGACAAAGTAGGGGTAGGGGGTGGACCTAAAACATTCCCAGCTGGAATTGGGTCCACACACTTCAGACAGCTTTAAGTGGGCACTAAAGGGCTGGTCCCAGTGCTCCAAGCCCTGTGGTGGAGGTGAGTGGGGGGCAAATTACAAAAAAAAAAACCCAAAAAACAATAGGGAGAGGGAATGATTTAGAATTTCTGGCCTTCCCTTTTTTAACAGCAGTTTGTTATTTTGGGGCCCAAGCGTAAAAACCTGGAGTGTCCCCAAGTGTCACATTTCCAGACTAGGATTTGATGGGGTTGGTTATAGTAGAACCATGGAATGGTTTTGGTTGGGAGGGACCTTAAAGCTCATCCCATTCCAACCCCCTGCCAGGGGCAGGGACACCTTCCACTAGACCAGATGGCTCCAAGCCTCAGGCACTTCCAGGGATGGAGCAGCCACAGCTGGGTGACAGGTAACAGTTGATGTGTCTGACTCCATTTCTCTTCACAGCTGGGCAGCAGATGAGTGGAAATACTGCACCAAAACCTGCTGGAATTCCAGCTTCCATGTTCTGCATGGAGCATTGCATCCAGCTGCAAACACTTAGCGTAACACTTCTGCCGTGGACCAAGGAAACCTTCAGGACTTAGCTTGCTCATTTCTCCCTGGGAAGAGACGTGGCACAAGCAGCTTTACAGCCATCAGGGAAACGCTGGAAAACACAAGAAATCAGGGTTATGGGAAGAGCTTTGTGCTGTCACACAGCTGTTGACCTGTGTTGATCCATGGTCAGGTGCGGGAGGTGGAGCTCTGCCCTTGGACATTCCACAGGTTGGTTGTTAAAGCAGCATTAGCATTAAAGAAGGAGCTGCATTGGCACAGGAATTCCCTTGCTGGCATTTGGCATTCCCATTCCAGGCACGACATTGCCGTGACCTGAGACTGGCTTGCTTGGAGCAGGGTGCTGAAGATGCCCAGGTTGTGGGTTCAATACCCAGATGAACCACTGACACAGGGTTCAGCTTGTTGCTCCTTTTGCGTCCCTTTCCCCCTCAGGATCTCGTGTGACCTGGAAATAAAGAGTAAACAATTATCAGTGGCTTTTCTTTGAAACGCCGAGGTTTTTGCACTGGAGAGTGAAAGCCCCCCAGAGAAAGCGGGAGAAAGGAGGGAGAGCATCAGGTCTCAGCTGGCATGTGTGTCAGAGAGGCGGGCCGAGCTCCGGCAGGGCTCCGGTCCCGCAGCGGGAACAGCAGCGGCAGCGCCGG